>CAUOFW020006199.1:0-24715 GCA_963454935.2 Ilex paraguariensis | reverse complement strand
GCTCAATTGAACCTAGACCCAAATTGAGCTCTTGAACCTAGACCGATAGTTAACTTGGACTTTTACGTAAAATTTTATTTTCACGCGTAGGGTAATTTAAGGGATACTTGGAGTCTTGGACTTGAGTGTAAAATTTTATTTCCATGCGCAAGGATTAAATCTAAGAGAGATGGCCCTGAAAAATATTTTCACCTTATAGAATATTGAACCCTTAATTAATGTCAATTTAAGACATTCATCAAGTGACTGGCTATCACTTGAGCTAACCCCTTGAGTTGTCTTTATAACTTTATTGGTCGCGTGGGTTGGACTTTTAATTTGTTTTTTGAAGTTGGATTCTAATTCTTTTTTGGAATAAAACAGAGTTTTCAATGGAATCTTATAATGTGGGTACTGGATATGATGGTCTTCTTCTGAATATTTCTGCAGCTTTTCAACTTTCTTGTCCTAAAAAATATAATAATTGTTGATCATTATCTGTTTTTTTTTGTCTGCTTTCTTATGGACACTGGCCAACTGCCTTCTTTGTGGCTGAGAGTCCAACATGAGGGTGCAGCCGCAGTGCACCTCTTTGGGGTCCAGGGATTTTTTTTTTGTGTGTGAGATTTATTTATGTTTGAATATTACAAACAAAAGAGCAGCATTAGAAACTCCGGTGCCTGCTTCAATCATTTAATCGCATTATTTATGAAATTAGCGTGTTTGGCTAAACTAGTTGTTTCCGATTTTCTTGTCGCCGAGTGATCGTTACCTCGTATACTCTGAATTTTCGAACTTCATTAACAATTTTGGCTACGAGAGCAAGTTATTCATGGCACATAAATATAGGTCCGCAACACCTAGTTAAATTGAGTTGCGTTGAATTGAATATAAGTCAACAAGATTAACATGCGAAATGATTAATTCTATTTGCATGGACAACATTGGTGGAGACAAGAATTTTTGAAGTAGGACGTCAAAAAATAGTTGAGAAATTATATATTTGCAATATTATTATGAATTATATTAAAAATATACGAAATTATATAGAGGGGACCAGCTTAGTATTTTCAATGTACTAAACCAAACTAAAAGGGAATATTCATCTCACTCACTTGTGGTCAGTGTGTTAACTTGGTGTTTCTACGTTTTTGTTCATTGCGTTTCCATGCTGTTATCGTTTGTTGTTGCCTTATCTGCCACCGCCGTACGATGCAAAGAAGGTAACTCAATATCACGGAATTGGCCCAATTGGGGATTATTAAAAAATCAGAAAAAATTGGAATATAGTTGATTTGATGGAACAACTTAGGGATAAGAAAGGTAGAGCTCATATTTTCCTTCATTCTGATAACATCAAATAGCGTTCACTCTCTTTAATAATCACCGATTTGTGGCTGAGGGTCTTCACTTGGATGATACCATACAACCCTTTAGGATGTGTTTGGTTTAGTCATTAGATAGCATCGGATTAGACAAACTCATCCATTTTATATTCATCCGTCTGAGCTTCGGACTAATTATATTGATAATACATTTTCATCCCACGCTTGGTTCAAGAATTAAGAAGTAATATTTCTCATATTTATCCCATTCAATACTTTGTTTAGATATAGTATTGAATGATGGTAAAAACATTAAATTATTAAAAAACATTCGAGATAATTATATCTTAGAGATTCTTGTGAATAGAAATATTTTTTGTCAAAATATATCCCCAATCAAACTATTTAAATTCACCAAATAGGTGAGTTTATTTAAGATGCTATATGTGGGTTTAAAAATATTATTCATCCTCGGGTTATTTTTAGTTAATAATATTGGGCCTAAATTGTGTACAAAAAAAAGAGAGGAAATGAGATAAGGTGGGCCTAGAGATTATTTTGTACAAAATTTCCTCTTAATGCCTAAACCAAAAACACTTAGGTTCCAGCAGATTTGTCTAGGACTAGGTAGCACTCATAGTAATAAGCATCCTTTGTGATATCAATTCTTTCTAATTCTATCACCACCGTGTAATTTTTCCCAGACGTATTGGTTACCACACGGATTTACATATTGTTCATGGTTTTGGACTTTGGAGCATCGTCTGAAGGTCTCTGCCAATGGTAAGCCTAGGGCCTATGGGTTAGCATCAAGCCTGTGGCTCGATGGGCTGCTTGTAGCCAAATGGTTTCCTCGGTCCACAACATGGTAGGACCTCAGATAGCCCATTAATTCGGCAAGTAGTGCTTAAACCTACCCAGTAGTTTATCAAAGGCAATGACGAACCAGACCTATCGTGGATTTTGGGCTTCTGAAGTCAACACAAGGCCCGATCAAGTGACACACCACCTTATACGCGTGTAGACTTTTGCACTATATATTTGTGGAGAAAATCCTCTAAATAATTAATTTTTTTATATTTTTTCTCAAAAAAAATAAAAACGTCGGATACAATCGTTCAATAACTTTCTGTGAGGCTTCAGGCCCGCTCAACCGGTCTAACCATTGGGCTTTAACAGTCAGCACGACATCCCAAAATAATTACCACACCCCACTCTCTCTCTCTCTCTCTCTCTCTGTGTAGAGTCTGGAGGACGTTGATCGGTAAGTTCTGTGATCGATCAATTCGGTAAAGTAGGATATAGAGAGTGGTCGGAGGTTTGAATTCACCATGTCGATGTCCGATTCTGATACGTCGTCGCAGGATATCGAGTTCAAGAACTTCAGACAAATTAGCCGTGAAAGTGAGTCCAAAACTCTCTCTCTCTCTCTCTGTATTTTCTCGAAAGGTCCAAAACTCGCTTTCTACCTCTCTCTCTCTACTTCGGATGTGTATTTCTTTTGTTTATTAACTATCTTTGAACTGCTGTTACAGTCATATTTGTCGAGGTTTTCTTAATTCACCTGTAGTGGACCGTAGACGAACCTTGATCGTTTGTTGTCATTGGCTCTAAGTGGCACATAGTGAAATATAGAGGAATTGGAGATAATCTCGAATGTTCTTGTATGTTTTTGTATATATTGTTAAACTAGATCACGTTCTCCCGTTACTATGACATTTTTGTCCATATCTTTTAAGTTCTAAGTTGGAATGTTCAGTAGCCGCAATAACACATTAGGGGGGCAAGTTCCCCCCAACCTCATAAGGTAGCTCTGTCCCTGCTGTGTGGGAATACTAATAATTGGAGCGACTTAACTTTATGGCCGGAATTCTCAAAATCTGCAGTGAGAAAAAAATTGATTTATTAGTTAGAGTACAGGATGGGACATAGCCTCCTTAGAAAGCTGATCTCCCACTTATGTCTTTAAATATTTCACACCATCAAAATTTTTTATTAATCTTTCATTTGGGTGATTCGCTAATTGGATATCGTTGCATATTTTCTTTTAAAATTTTCAGGATTATTATATGAGATGCTTTGCGCAGCCAAAACAGGGGACATAAAATCATCTTGGAAGGTATCTGACATTAGTACTAACACTGTGATTTGTATTATGAAGTCTTACTACCTTTCCTTCACTTATCAGTTTGAATATCTTACCTGGCATGTTCCCTCTTTTTCCAATGAAAAAGGTGTTTCTCATAATATCTGTAAATGACCTATGACTCTGGTCTCCGTGCTGTCAACCAAGTTGTCAATGGGGTTGGTGTTAATTCAGAGCCAATATCAACACTAACTAGGGGGTTTGCTAATTGAACTCTTTGTTAAGCACCTTTGGGAACAAATCATTGCAAATATAAGCTGTCAGGCATAAGCAATTTCAGGCTTCAACTACTGTGTCATGTTCAGATTTGCTGACCAAAATGGACTAGTGAGGACTGATGTTTATATGTTTAAGTTTGTGCGTTATTCACCGGTAAATGAGATTATCAGCTTTTTTCGTGTGCTTATAAATATATAAGCATCAAGTAGTTTTGGTCACCCAGCCAAGATGGTCAGAAGCGTGTGTCTTTACCTTTGTGTTCTTTTGCATTTATGCCCCTCTCTCAACGTCATTCTCATCCCTAATGTCCATTTCAATGCAAGAAATTTAATTTGGCAACACATACTATCCTGGTGATCTTGGACCTGTAATTTGGAAATTGTTCCTATAAAATTGTGTTGTGATTTTTCCATATCCTTGTGGCTTTTATTCTAATTTCTCTCTCTGTTGATTCCCATGTAGTGGAGTCTGGGGCTTTTCACTCAATTCCTTTGCTGTTGCAGATCATGCGTCCGTTTACCTAGGAAACTAGCCAATCCTTGATGATTTACATCTTTGTCAACTTACTCTCGAGAGAAAACTGAATGGATTCTCAAATATGTCGATCTCTTCTTGTTGGGTTATCACTAGTATTGCTAGTACTCACATTGAGAAAATACATTTCAAGTTGCCTTGTTGCTGTTGACTGATGAGAGTTGCCATCCAAAGCATCATATTATATGGGATGATTATTGTCGTTTACCAAACCGAGCCATACCTGTTGTCCCTATCATTTTTCATGTATCACAAAAAAGAAGGAATTGCTTGACTGTTCGGAGTTAATAAGGAAAAATCTTCGTAATGTGTTGTTAGGCTAACTAAATTGGATGTACAGTCACCAAAAGAGTCTGAAGTAGAGTTGGTACTGTCGACAAAATTCCAAACGTGATGCTGAAAATTTTTTGTTGGCCATGATTGGGTATTGATTACTATTTTGCTTATCAATAGTTGGTTACATTTTTTTTTTTATCAAATTTTCTAAACATATGCATATAGAATGGAAAGTTGCTTATATTTTAGGCGACCTATTATTATTTGCTTGTGATCATTCTTTATCTTGTTGAAACGTTATTCTTGATTGACTTGAAATTTTTACCCTTTAGACTTGTCAGACTCTGTTGTGTAGGTTGCTAAAACTTTAAAATTGAATTGATCACTCAAGTGCAGCTTGTCGCAAATTAAAATAATACTTGAAAGTCCGAGATTGAACTACATGTAATTGGGAAAACTTCGAACGCAAAGAAAAATAAAAGAAAATTGCTTTGAAAAATTGTTGTAGATATTTGTTTGTTCAAAAGAACGGAAATTGATTGAGTAAAATAATAATTTGAAATACTAAAGTATTGGGGATACCCTTTTAATTGCACACAGTAATTATTAAAGATCTAATTTTTTAACTCAATTGAGAATCAGCGGACGAGTGATCCTAATCGAAATATTTAACGGTGATAATATGGAAAACATCAAAGGTATAGTTAATAAAATTTTCTTAATAAATATGAGAATTTACTTGTAGATCACAATTCACTGTGTCTGGACTCTACGATAAATCAAATTTTTGAACAGGTAAACCATGTTTTATTACAAATAATAAATCAACTATTTTATTAAAAATTCTAATTAATTAAGTCAAGCATGATATAACCAGTTATTTGACTCGCAGAGAATCTCAAGCATTCAATGTACGTAGTACAACAAATTAAGAAATTATACAGACATATACATAAATAATTAAGTCCTGAGACATCTTTCTGTCATTCTGTTCTCAAAGTTTGTTACATCTTGATTTACTGATGCATTAGTTTCTTATATCTTTTCTCGTGCATAAGCTCCTATTTGTTTCTGGACCCTTATTCTGCTGACCTAATGATGTGGATTTATTGTAAGTGCTGGATTAACACCAAGTTTCAATATTTGATAGGGCCTACGATCAATCCAATGACATTAGTGAATTAGGTCAATAAATTAGGTTTTAATAGTATTGCTCTATTTAAAAGCTTTTTGATTCTTGTATTCCAAGCCTTCTATACAGTAAACAAAGACTATTTTTACTGTTCGAGTTGAAATTTTTCCTTAGATTTGAATATTTGATGGGTGTTAACCCTATAAGTATCTTGCAAATTCATCTATTTCTGTTATTGTGTTTTTTTTTTTGTTGTTACTATGGTTCAAAGTATCGACCAATACTAATATGAGTTAGCCGAGTTGGACCTTCCGAGACGATATCGATACATGATATATATAAACTTCCAGATTCGGACGACTCGGCCGAGTCATCCGAGTTAATCTCGAGTCGTGGAGTTATTGTCACTGAATCGTCCGATACAGTTCCACCACGCTGCGATATGACCTATATCTCTTGTCATATTCAACATTTTATTTTAGGTTGTATCCCCAGATACTTTGTCGCAATCGATGTGTCTTCCTGTTGTTGTGGTTTTTTTTTGTCACAAACAACCACCTTAAAATCTGTACAAGGTGGCAACAAGTTCATACAAGTATAGACTCTACTTCTTTTGTCTTCACTCTTCATGATCATGAGGCTCAATGTTGGGTGGCTTCTCTTTTATCATTTGTTTGATTCAGTACACCATTGATGGACTGTCAGTATGTATTATGTAATATTTGGAAAAACATATGCATTAACTGGAAGATTTTCCCAGGAAATGCATACTCTAGCTAATCATGATTTATTTGCGCTGGTTGCTGCAAAAATTAACAAAATTGTTAGGGAGTTGGAGCTGAATGAACTTGGGAAACTAGAGCAGGACCTTGTCTATGGGGATGCAGGAGCTAAGGAAGTAATCATTTTTTTGAGAATAAAACAGGTGGGAAATACAAGTTACTGAAAATGGATGTCAATAAATCTTGTCAACATTTATTCTGTGAATAGAATAATCTCTGGTATGCAGGATGTAACACGTGAAAATAAATTGCGCTTGTTGATGATTTATTCTGCAGTTCACCCCAAGAAGTTTAAGGATGACAAAGTTGCAAAGTTGATGGAGGTAGGTACTTTTGTCACTTTTACATTGAACTTCAGCCCTTCTTTTGAGGTTTACAAATTATTATTATTACTGTTCAAATATGACACCCATTCAAGGAAAAGTGTGTTTATTTTTTCACCCACCAAGTGACGTCTAGAGTCTAGAGTCTATTTATACAGAATGTGAAATCCATTCTTGGTGCCACTTATTTATCATAACATAATTTTATACATATGTATGATGTCAATGAGATGAAAATGCAATATTATCTCAGAGTAGAGGTCTAAAATTATCTTGTTCATCACTTAGATTATCTAGTCAATGACCCCTTTAGTTACTGAACAAAAAAACAATGACCCCTGTAGTTATAATAATGCTTCATGCAGTAGGACTAGATATATTTAGAATCCTGCAGAGTGCGAACGTGATCGACCCCGAAATGCTGAGCTAAGATTTATTTAACTTAGAGAGGGGTGACTAGGTCTTACCACTCAAAGACGGAATTCAATACTCAGTTAAAACCTAATTCAACTAATTACCAATTGATTTGACAATTAAGTCCTCTGTTTCTTTTGGAGGTGCTGACCTGCGGCGAGGGAGAGATGACTATAAGTGACACAAGCATATAGTTGAATGCTCTTTCTTTTGATTGAGCGTTGGTACTTTTAGTCTCTCTGTAGGCGTGCAAAACAAGAGCCACTGTTGTGAAAACCCCCTTCAATTAACCCAATCCACCAATTTTGAAATTCACAAAAAATCCCCAAATTCCAAATACCCTTCAATCCAATTGAAAGTCTAATTTTATCGGCCAACACCCACAATATGATTCACCAGAAATTAAACAGTTAAGCATATGAAGAATGTAAAATTGCAAGTATGTAAAAGACTTGCAAGAGACAATCACAATCACAACACTATCAATTTTACGTGGAAGCTCTAACGGGAAAAACCATGGGATCGTAATCCACCTAACCTAAACCACTAACCTCAAAGTTAGATTACATGGATTAATGTTTTATACTTCAATCAATACCATGGTTAGACATCTTCACTTCTGAATCAACTGCAAACTCTAAACAAGTAACTTCAATAGGCAACGATTCAAGTTCCATGATCATCCTTGGAATTCTAATCTTCTTCTTTTGGAATCTTCCGTTGATCCTTGAAATCATGCTTAGATCATTAGCTCTATAGGTTTTGGGTGTTCTACAAGAGATCTCTCAAGGTCTAAAATGGTTTCATTGAAAAGGTCTAGATTGATCGAATAGAGATTGTGGTTTTGTTATGGGAGGCTAGGGTTTTTGTGCAGGTATTTTTTCTCTTTTTCTAGTTTCTTTGATAGCCTAGAGATTCTATTTGGTCGAATAATAGCGTCGCATATTTATGGGTAAGGAAAATGAGGTTAATTGGGGAGGCAGGGGAGCAATTAATACAGTTTTCCGATTGCCTGTTCGGGCTCTCAGAAAACAGCGTTACTGGAAAAGAACTGCTCTCAGCATGAACAGTGGATCACTCGAGTGGTCATCAAGTGCTGACCATTGTTTTGAAATTTTAAGTCTATTTTATTTTCCTCAACCACTAGAGCGTCAATGTTCACTGGTTTGTTGACCCAGGGGCAATACTCAACATGCCTGACTTTTATATTGTTTCAAAACCAACCTTCAAAGTTGTAAGAACGTTTTCCATATTAATATGAGAGTCATGCCACGAATTTTCAATCTAAACATCTAAGTTTATTTTAACCACCTAAGTTAAACCAATCTAAGACAACTAAGTATTTAGTTCTGTTACCTTGCCTAAGCTTGATAGATACCAAGAAGTTTTCACATATGGCAATATTGCTCGAGTTTCTTCATCACATTTTGTTTTGGTCTCCAATTTTCATAATTGTCTTGACCATGGATTTAGTTGAGATATAGGTACAAGTGACCTTATGGAATTTGTTAATTACAATCAATTTCCTAACAATCCTGATACCTAAAATTGTAATCATCTGATCTTTTGGCCTTTCACTTACTGCCCTACTGGAGGAGTGAGAATGCTTGACCAAAGCTTGTCTCATCTTTGAGGAGCTTATTGAAAAACTTAACAAAGGTGAACTACCCAAGAACGAATACCCATACATGCATAATCCAAGTCCAACTTTCCATGGGACCTCCCTGAGTGGGTCAGTGCAAACAAGTCAAGCTCCAGCTGCTTACTTGATGAGATCAAGATGGACTTCAACATGGGCTCGCCCTCAGAACTCGGATGATGGGTATTCCAGGTATTCTCGTGGCTTTTTTTTGATTGTTGATTCGAGTGGTTTTTTAAGTGGGTATTTTCATGCTTTAGGAAGATCAGCCATAAATTTCAACTTCTTTGTAATGTCTCATCAAGTCTAACCTCTCATATGTTCTCTTAATATGTTTGTTTCTATCCTTCTTTGTATTTTTTGTGAGGCCTCGTTTCTGTTTTCTGAGTGGAACAATACACACACATAGGAAGTTCCAAATGAAACCACTGAGAGTCGTCTTTTCTTTGCATCCCTTCAGCTATTGCTAAACCTTTCTCATACAACCATTAGTTACAGTTTACATGTAGATCTTACCCTTTATTAATCCCTTTTTCAGTGATTCCATTCTGAGTCACGCATTGAATGATTTCAAAAAAATGTCAACGAATTTTTGTGTTTATCGTTTGGTGGGGCAACTAGATCTGAGGTATAAACTGTTTGTTTATTTAATTCTTTTTGAAGAGAAAGGTGTAGCATTTGATTTCTGGGCAAATAGTGGTTTGTAATGAAATGGCTATTACTTTTTAGCTGCAGATTTGTCACAAGTTAACAACGAAGCTGAAGAGAGAAATTATCCTAGCCTCATTTAGTCTTGATGATCCTCCGCAATTCATAACTGCATGTGACCTCTCTCTCTCTCTCTCTCCCCTCATTGTGTGGATGGCTTTGAATGGAACTCAAGCTATTGGAGAAAAACCAGGTGACTAATGCTGCATGCATTTCCTCAATAGATAAATGATGTAAGAGATTTTTGCTTTTGTAATATTTATTTTTCTTCTCCTGTATTGTTTTCCCCCATTTTACTGTATTTTTAGGGGGGAATTTTTTGTCCGTAATAGCTCAAGTTCCTGAGGTTGATAAAAATTATAGGACTAACTTTTGTTGTGCTAGTTTGAGCCAAAAAAAAACTTGTTATAGTAGCAACGGATAATAGTTCCTAATGTTTTATATAGGCTCAGCACTGGCTATGATGAGACTTGAAAGCTTACCCAGAAGCGAGGCATGATGATTTATTGTAGTATATGATATTATTGGTGAATATGTGATGTTCTACAAACTTACATATAATGTCTTTCTTGTTTTAGGCCATTAGAAATGAACGATGATTTCCCTTTCTAATGATGTCTAATTGATATTGAGATGCAGAAATTGAAGCTGCTGACTGCACATGAACTCTCATTGGAGGACGATCTGCAGAATTAGATTCGAGCTGCTTCCGAATCTGGAAGCAAAAAAGTTTCTCGGGCCTAGTGCACTATTTCGATTAATTGGTGTACCATAGTAGGCTTCTTGAGTTTCTTCTTTTAGCCTTTGATGTAAAAATGTCTGCCTTGGACAGTGAACATAGTTAGCTGAATATAAGGTTACGAGAGCTATCTGGCTAGCAGGTGGTGTTAGGTCCTCAGTTATGTTGCCCATATGGCATATTCGGGAAGAGCAACAACACCCCCCCCCCCCCCCCCCACACACACACACACACCACCACCACCACCAAAACCTCAAAGCCAAGCCCATGCTTGTGGCTTTTGGTCATGTATTATAATACATCTGTTGAGGCAATCAAACAGGTGTGTATAATGCCATTTTGATCTATACCAAGTTGTAACATTCACAGCTGTTACAGCTTTCTCACCTGCGGAAGAGCCTCGCCCACTTGCTCGAGTGACCCATCCCTCGAACAGACTCTACCACCTCCACACAAGTGGCTCGGTCCGAGTCGCACCCAGTGCGATGTACAATTCTCTGAAGAAAGTAAATACACTGGTACTTGTGACAGGTCTAACCAGTGTTGTTTAGTTCCTCATAGAAACTATAATTTTACTTCACTTTTCCGCTGGTAAAAAATAAAGCGTGTGTTTTTGTTTCTTTCCATCATCTTTGGTAAGTCATTATGGTAATGATTAAAATGTTTCTTAGTAAACTCATGAACTTTCTTTTTGGGTCGGAATTCAAAATTTCCAAAAGTAAAAGAACATAGTTCCTATTGTCATTGCAGTCCGACTTTTGCTTACAAAAATGTCAGAAAATTTTAGTTTTGGGGCCAGATCAATTAATTGTCGGAAAAGTTACAATAAAATGAGTTCGCAAGAGATTGATTTTAGAACCGATCTATATAATCCATTTTAATAGAGTCTAGCTTGTTAAAAACTCAACAAGAATAGTCATTTGCTTTTAGTGCTTCCAGACGAAGAGTGAAAGAGAGGGCAAGAGCTGCAAACCAATTCTATTATTATGCATTACTGTTTACAAGCTTTTTTTTTAATCCTAAAATGGCATGTGCGTGAGGATTATATTCAATCTAAACTATCTATCCTTAGAAGTAGGACAAAGAAAAATCTACAAAAACGGACACTCGAAATTCATTGAATGAAGAATATTACTACATGGGAAAGTCAAATATCTCTTAATAAAGAAGCAAAAAATCTTAATTTTTACCTATTTTTGTTTCCAACCTTCATCTATTTAGATAATAGTTTGAACAAAAAAAGTTACAACTTAACCAAAAAAAAGTCTTCCATTTTCGTTTAAGTAAAATAATAAATAAATAAATAAATAAAAAGAACTATGGTATAGTAGGTAGGGTGGTTCAGGATGTCCACTCAACCTACAGAATAAAGGCTAGACACATTAATTAGCAAAATAATTTTTGGCATGTTGCAGAATGATACGCCTATTTATATGTTTATGGTGGAATAAATAATAACAATCAAAGCATGATTAGCCGAGAAAAAGTGGGAAAGAAAAGTTAAACAATCATGCCCCACCAAATTATGTTAATTGGAGATTTACCCCACCAAAAAAAAAAAAAAAAAAAGGAGGCAAAGGCATGTCCTCATTTGTCAACGTAGGGACCAGCTAATTAAACAAATCGTAGCCCTTGTATTAACTAATTATTACTTTTTCAGTGGTTAAGCACCGTTATAAGTGGACCAATCAGCCAAAGCTGTCTACTCACTAATTCAATAAGACATGTAATCGAGAAACGTGTGGTACCATATGCAATTATGGACAAGGAGAAAAGATAAAAGAGACCAAATTTCAATAATAATTGCAAATTAGGTGAATTAAGTAGAAAAATGGTAGCAATGATATGGTCCGTTCGTTGTGATAGCTAAGTTCTAACTGAAATTAAATTGAGAGACAGAGAGAAGGTGGGATTTATAATTGTAATCACTCCAACCCCACATTGTAATATTAATATCGTTGGAGAAAACAGCTGTTCTATTTATGTATAATGTTCTCACGTGCCACGAATAATGTTAGGAGCGTGGAGGATTAAGTATAATCCTCCACATGATTAGACAAAAATTTGCATAAAAAATACATAGGCTTAATTACAAACATCAGTTGAAAAGAAAAATGATTATTTTGCACTTTTATGTGAAAAAAATGTTAGTTTATTGTGAAAAATGTACCAAATACAATAAAACAAATATCCCAATTATGCTTTTATTTTTTACTAATCAAATTAATAGAAATATTTTAAATATTTTTTAAAACCCTCCGTTTCCACCAATAATAAAATATTTGTATCATTGAAATTTAAATTTCTAATTTAAAGAGGTGTCAAATCATAAAAATTTAGAAAAATTTTATTCATGCTATGAAAAATAACTTCTTGCTTGCTTTTTCAATCTTCAATTGTCAAACTTGTCACTAAAATTTGGACTTTAAATTTGATCCCAAAATTTAGTTAGTATAACATTACTACATAAAGTATTATGCTTGTCCAATAGTTCTGCGACAGCTGGCGAAGAGTAAGACCTTTAGAGTGACGTCATTACGAGTGGGAGGCTATTGCGTCATTGTGTACGGAAATTGACCACATGTATGTGGATCCCTTAGACTAAGAATGACCAATAACCAAGATCCAATCCTATGAATTACTGGTCGGGACTCGGGAGAGCTGGTGACGTGTGTAGTCTAGGTCAGGTTGTGGGAACCAAAACCAACTAACCCACCACGTAGTTAAGTTATTAAATCTGTTGCAAAATTTTATTTTATTTTTTTATTCAACAATCGTAAGGGTGTTTGAGTCAATTTATATTTTTTTTATTTTAATTAATTTTGTTTATAAATCTCTCATAATCTAATTTCAAAAAATTGTCAAAATTCGAATTTAAGATATCTAAACTTATAACTTGTCCATGTTACAATTCCAACTATTCTTAAAGTTTTACAAAAATATTGCAAAGTCACTGAACTTAGGTCTAATAAATATCGGACTTATATCACTTCTAACATATATATATATATATATATATTATTTTTTTAATAGATCATCCACCATTAATAAATGACGATAAGTGAAATCCTTTACATTTCAATAATGGGTCTGGCCACAAAAACTCTTTATTTTCCGAGTATTTCAAAATTTATTTTTACATCAAAAGTTTGATTAGTCCTGGTTCAAGACATTTCGGCGTGACTCAAATTAGTAAAATTTTGATTAAATGAGATAATTAGAAATCGATAATAAAATATTATGATAGACAATTATATTTCAGATTATACTAGATAATTTAGGATCAATCTTATTTTTTTTAAAATATTATATGTATACTTATATTTATATATTCTAAAAATTATACATATATTTTTTATTTGTGCCCACCCCATAATTTTCTTATTTCAATTATTTAGTCTTTTTTATTGTATTAAAGTTTGCTACATGTGATCTTAATTTTATTATTTGTAAATTTTTACAAGCGAAAATTCTTGCAATTAACTTTCATTTAACTTTTATTTTTTCTACGCAAAATCATGAGATATTGTATTGATTTCTATTTGATTATAGTGATTATTACGTGTTAATTGATTTTCAATTTTTTTTTGTTTAGCTCTTAAATTTCGTTTAGTAGTTTTAGTATGCTAATATTTCAATGCTAATATGTTTCGAACATCACTTATTAAATAATTTAATAGATTGTTAATGAATAACTAATTAATTTTTAATTACAAAAATGACAAATAGCCTCACTTTTTTACATTGATAATAATTATTCATTTTTTATACATATATAATAGTGAAAATTGGAGGTTGAGTTCCATTTAGAGGACTTTTAATAAGTTTAGTTTATCACTCAAACTTATTTAAGAATAAGTCATATTTTAATCTTGGAAAATACTATGTAATTCAAATTTATAACCCAAAATGAAGGGAGACCATTAGATCAGTGGGTACCATTTAAAAAAGTTGATGAGACCCACTAATCCAATGATTCTCCTTCAATTGGGATGCAAATTTGGGTTGCAGATTTGAGTTACATAGCATTGCTCTTTAATCTTACTAATAAGTAGTTAAGTCTATAATTTTTTTTAAAACTCCAAACTATCTTTCTTTCAAAGCAACGTTCTAACTAGGGAATTGTTATCCCTTAATTCATTATCAATGGAGATATGTCAATAACTATTTTTTACATAAATTTAAAATTCAAATTCCAAGAACCACTCTCTCGCTCTCTCTCAATGACGGACAGTACCTCCAGCACTATCCCCACAAATGAAAACCCCCTCAAAATCGCCATGGTTGATCAACCAGAGCTCTTTATTATCACCATCATCATATCTGTCAATAGTGTGTGAAGCTACCCACTAAATAGCATCCCAGCAATCTTCATAAGTCGCAGGCAAAGGGTACTCCGGAGTGAGCCTGTACTCGACTGACATTATAAGAGTTTTGGCTTGAGAAGCAATTAGGTTCATGCATCAATAGTCGAATAAAAAGAATGCGGATTCCAAGCAAAAGCCTCCACCGCGGATGTAGATTTAGACATCTCCGCAATGCCCCAAAGATGTTCGACAAAATGGCCCGAAACATGTTATTACTTTTTTAATTCCTGCAATATCATGTTATTATTTTTTTTTTGCGCATGTTACTACCTTTTTTCATGGTACAATTTTTTTCATATAATCTTTTTTTTGTTAAACATGTTATTGTTTAATGTTATTATTTTTTTATTGAGCATGTTACAAATGTTAATATTCTATGTTACTATTTTTTGTTTAAATGTTACTATTTTTTTTTTAAAATTTTGAATGTTACTGCTTTATCTCATACATATACGTGTGTGTGTGAGAGAGAGAAATAAAATAATCCTAATTTATATACAGATATAGAGAGATATGATAAAGAAATAATTTTAATGCTAGTAAAACTCCTAAAATTTAAAAGTTGTTAGTTTTTAAATTTGTTTTAATTAAACATTATTATTGAGGGTATCTTGGACAATAGAGATCAAAATAGATTTATTCTTAAACAAGTTTTTTAAGTGAACTTAAATCCAAATAAGTCCACAAAAGGGGACCGGCTCCCAAATTTTTCTATATAATATACATTATTTTTTGCCCTTTTTTTTTTATGTTAAATGTACTTCATGTATCAAATATGATACAATAAATATAAATATATTACATAGTGTAATTAGTTAGGTGGGAAAAAAATAGAGTATGTAATTACCGTGCCCACCATAAACAAAATTTTTGACTCTGCCCTGGATATCCTATTGAAATCGATACTATCATCGCTTCTGATTATGAAGTCTAGCAGAACATATCTTAAAAAAGAAAATATAATTATTCTTTAAGGGGCGTTTGATTTGAGTACAATAAGGGATGAAATTGGACAATTGATTTTAATCCATTTCATTCCAACAGTGGCTAAGTGTCTACTATTTTATCCCTTTGTTTTTTTTTTTTAAATCGTGTTTGGATCAAGGTATGATATGAATAATGTGTAGAGGATCTCTTGTCCTAATACTAAAATTTCAAATGTGGATAAGAGATTAATGTCTGATATTAAATTGAAAAAGACAAAAACGCCCTTAATTCTAATTCTAACATGGATAATATGGTAATTTATCATCTTCATAATGGGTTAAAAGGTCATACATACGACCACATATCATGTGACATTAGTATACTAGAACACAATTCAAGACGCATGGTGTAGAATGTTGTTTTTGAATAAGAGATACAATCAAGGCATCGTCCATCATGGTGTCACAGCATTCGACTGTGTAATAGTACATTATAAGATTCTCCCCACCTACACATACAGCCGCATAGGTATTAATTTAGATCCTAGATTCAACAGAACAAAAGAAAATTTCAGAGATTAGTAAAAAATTTACTGTTTAAAGAGCTTTCTAGTCCTAAACAGTGATGCCATACTAAAAATTCCAAAAAAATTTGCTCACAATACCCGAAATATAATGAACTGGACACCCCATTGTCAATTTTTTTGATTACTTCCAACTGCAAAATCTTCACTACCCATGTAATTAGAATCCAAAAGCTCACTTCCTCTGTAATTTGTCGAATCAATCATGCGTTTAAACTCAACCCAATTCCCCTCTACTCCCAATAACTCAAAACCTGCACTCTTTTCTGGCAAAGATACCCATTTAATCAACCGGTAAACTTCCTTCCAATTCACCCTCGAACTATCCCAAGCGATTCTCGCGTCTTTAAACGATGGCAAACACTTCTCCTTCGCAAATTCTTGACACTTCTCTTTCGAATTTTCAACACAAGCTGCCATTTCGCGCTCTTCGCATATTTCTCTTTCTTTCAAGTCTTGTTTCGCTACACCCAATAGGGTTTTCCACCATGGGGATTTACATTTATTTGAAGCAGCGATGGAGCAGCCGATTCGGGCACCGGTTTCGCACTGTTGGGTGATTTGAACTTTGCATGCTCTGTAAGCTGATGCCCAGGATCGTGGGTCTCTGAATGCGAGGATGAATCGGCCGGAAGATGGATCGTCTGGTTGGCCGGCGGGGATGGGTCCACGGAGAAGATGGATTGGGCGGTCAAAAGGGATGAGGGTTGAGGATGATGAGTACTCCTCGAGATCAGTTGATGGTTGTCTGGCCATTGTTTGATGGATTACTCGGCTGGTCAAGAATAACGGGATGATGAGTACCGACTCCAAAATAGTAATTTTGGGGTCCAGTATAAAGTTTGGGCGGGGTTATTCCAATCCCACAAATATCATTTCTCACCACATTAAACTTTCAATTATACAATTACTAATAATTGCGCGTACATGAAGACTCGTAACAAAAAAAATTGTCAACGATAAATATATCTATATTCACACTAAAAAACAAGCACAAATTATAACAATTAATCAAAGAAATTAGTTTTACAAAAATCAAAATACATTAATTAATTTATATTCACGCCCAAAACTTGCATCCGAGAGAGATGAAAAAACTTAGAGATTGAAACGAGAATGAAAACAACAAGAAAAAAATAGTGGTATTCGAGAGTATGAGAGAGGGAGTTTGAGAGGGTATATAATATAAAAATTAGAAAATTAATAGTAGCTCTTGAATCAAATTTAGAATAGTTTAAACCAATTTGAATCGCGAAAAGTAAAAATTATTTTTTATATCTTTTGGGATTTGAGATCATTTATACTCTATTATATAAATGAGATATTTTCTTGCAAATAATAACTCTTATATTTTAAGTGATCAGTAAGTGTAGGATTTTTTTTCTTAAATAGATTGACAGCCCTAGGGGTATTCAATAGGTGGCGTAATTTGGTAGACATTGGAAAAGAGAGAGGGTTACCGGTGACGGTGACGGAGTAACATGATTGTAAATCTTTGAGAAATTTTGTCAAACATGCCAAATACGGAAGAGCGGTGGATGTAAATGGTGGGGCTGCGGGTTGGGGATGGGGTGAATGTTTGCTAAATTTGAATGTGAGAGAAAAAGAGACTGACGCACTAATCAAGTCCATGAATACAAAAAATATATTCTTTTAGACACACTAACAATCAAAGCAATCAAATTGCAAAACAAACACTCAAATTAACACCATTCACAACCACAAACATGCAACGACATTGTATTAACCTTACCACTAGTCTTCCTATCCATTACTACAATAATCAATACCCAGTTCATATCACAAAATTTCAAATCAAAAGAAAACAAATATACACAAATATATGCTCATATACGTCCTCCTTCAAGCCTGTTGCCCTTTCCTCTATTTTATTCTATGTGATGGTTTGCTGCAACGATTCATGTGATTCAAGAAAACTACAAAATTAACGGAGACCTAATCTCAATGAAAGTCATGAAACAAAGATCTTGTAATCAAAAAATTAAGATTAAAGTGGAGAAAGTTTGCCACTTTTTGGAGGGGTTATGAGTCATGGAACTTTGGAATGGATTTGGGTTCTTCGGTGACACCTCGACAACTACTCCACCGACCTACAATGGGAGAGAGAGAGAAAACACAAATTGAACAATACCCACCATATTTTTTTGAGCTTATTAACAAATACTGAAATTACAAAAACTGAAGTCCAATAAAACAAAATCAATTACAATGAAAAAAAGGGCTAGGTTGGTGACGGTCATGCTCGTGGATGGTGGGGTAGCTGTGGCTGTGGTTGCGGCTACGGGGTACAGGGGTTTGAAAGAGAGGATGGAAAGAGAGGGGGAATAAAAGGAGTAGAGAGAAAGAGGGAGGAGGGAATACATATGGCCTGGACACTATTGACAGTGGCGCGTCAATGGCACCCTGGTTGTTGATTGCGGAGTGGATGTGCTGTCAAGCGGCTGTCAAGACGATGAGAGAGAAGAGACTGGAGGTAGAAAGGATAAAGGAGAAAGGACAGTGAGAGGTTGGGTTGTTGTAGAGATTTGTAAATACAAATACTTCCAATTAATTTTTCACCACCATCTCTCGTATAGATTTGTAAATGATAAACCATGTTATTCGTTTGTCTCCAGCTAGAATTATTTCACTCCCCTAAATTAAATGGGTAAAATACAAATTATGTTTAGCAAAAGTAAATATTTAACATAGGTGCATAAATGGATGCAGTTGAATAAACTAACATGCTACCATAACCTCCCAACCAATCAAGCACCATTTGTTCAGTTCTGGTGATTGGAGGTCTGCTACTTGTTAATAGTATAATGTCGTTGAACAAAGGTGGATCTCGTTTAAGTTTTTGAAGTTTAGATTAAAAAGTAGTTAAGAAAACACAGATACTCCTTTAGGAGAAGTGCTATTATCAAGCACTTTCCTAACACAGCAGCATTGAAATGGGAATAACTTTCAAAAGGGAGTTAGACTGTTAGTACAGAAAAGAGAAAAAAAAAAAAACTGGTTGATTTACCTTGACACCTTTTCGACTAGAAATTTTACATTATACAAATGAGAGAAATGACCATCGAAGTTCAAAGAAACATGTATGGTTTGTAACACTATGTTATTTTTTCACCTCATCTTCAACATGCCAAGGTTTGAAATTCTGAATTAAGTTCAAAATAAAGACTAAATGCAAAAGTACCAAAACTTCATTTCACCCACAACAAATAGGAATCCCAAAAAGTGAGAATAAGTTCCCAGACATATCCAAAATTTGTAGCACGTAAAGGAAAAAATACCAGAAAGCATTATTTTTCGTTGGGATGGGGTTCAAGTGGAGGATGAAGGACTGAAGATGGTGTAGTGGTGCTGTGGGCTATTGGCGTAGCAGAGAAATTGAAAGAGGGAGAGAGACATATAGAGAGATACCTGGTGGCTATGGTTCGTTAACTCGTTGGGGTATGAGGACACTACGTTCCTTTGGGGCATTTCTTCGAACAATCGGCGTCCATTGACATGCTCATCACTGCATGTACATTAAAACAACAAACAATATAATACCAAAAAATAGTTTTCATTTTAGGAGCCGACAAATATGAACAATGAATCTGTCGTGTGTGTGAAACAATTGAGTCTTGGTGGACTGTGGTGAGAGTGTGTGTGCGCCCAGTGCGTGTTTCATGTGTGTGTTGTGCGTCTGGGTAAGTGAGTGTCGTGTATATGTGCAGAGAGTAAAGGGAGAGAAAGAGGGGCAGTGGCGGTGGTGACCGTGGGGAGGTTCCGGTGGTTGAGTTTTGTTTTTTTTTTTTTTTTTTTGGGGGGGGGGGAGGGGAGAGGAGGAAAGGGTGGTGTGTGACGGTGGTGTGAGTGCACAAAGAGTAGAGTGGGAGAAAGAAGAAGACAGCAAGGTGAAAGTGGGAGAGACAGTTAGAGAGAGAGAGAGGGAAACAGAGCGAGGGGGGTCAGAGCGAGAAAAATACCGGCTAGCTGGGCGATTTGGGCTGGCGTTGTTGCTGGTGGCGGGGGATCTGAATGCCGTTAGTTGATGACCAGCACGAAGGATGAAGAGGAGATAGAGTGACGTTACAGGGAGAGAGAGGCGTGAATTGAGGTGGCAGAATGTCAATTTAGAATGGTCGTATAGATCTTTAATTGAGAGGATTCAAAATATTTGACAGAATAAGTTTTTTAGGGATTAATTTGGTGCGTTGAATTATAAATTACAAAATAATCTGAAACATTAATTATTTGAGATTATTGTAATAGTCCGTCAGATGAGGTCTTATTTTATTATGAAACAATCTCAACAATTTTTTATTTTTAAATTCAAACTTTGCTCTATTTTATTAAGTAGACTAGAAATAACCTGTACCAAGTACTATATAAAAAATTGGGCCCAATAATTTTAAAAATTTGATAAATTTTTCATTAAAAATAGGATTCCAAAAAATATCAACCCGTATAAGCAATTTTCATACTCATACTACGAATAACTTGTAATTTCTACAATCCAACCCAATTGTCAGACTCACCATCAGGGCACAACTCTATCTTAATACAGCCATAGACAAACTATTGTAACATATCAAGACTATTGTGTATGAAGAATGGCCAAGATGAAATTCATATTGAGCCACAAAGTAATTAAAAATAAAATGAGTCAAATTGTAGTTAAAGAAATGGAAATAACTTTCTGTAGGTGGGAGCATGGTATAAGGAAAGATACGAGGAAGTGATACAACTATCAAAATAATTATACAAAAACATAATAAATCCACCACTACAATAATCCATTTTTTTTTTTCAAGTTAGAACATCCATAACAATACAATAAACAAAGGCATCTTATTCTAGATAATCCACCACAACAATCACAATTCACATAATTTTTAAGCAACACAAACTAAACCTATAAAGAGATACCACTCAGATAATTAATCACTAAAAAATCCAACGCACATACCGTGTAATCAATCAAAAAAATGAACACAACTTCCATGGGAACAACCCATAACACCAACATCAAGCTAGGACACTATAGATAGGGAAAAATCACCGGCCTAAAACTTTTTGGACATAGAGTTCAGCGAAATTATTTTGATTCTTAATTTATGATATCTCTCGATTAGTAGGTTTGTTGAAAATTTGGTTATTCGTGTAATCCTTTGCTCTAATGGGATTAAATTGCAATGAATTTGAAATATGGAGATGTTATTCGAGCTTATGGGATTATGCAAGTAGTGGTATACGTATGACTCTGGCTTCATGGGAATGATTCCAACTAGGGTATTTTGGGTATAGAACTTCGCATAAAGCAGTTGAGCATTTACGATTCTAGTTGTGAATTATGAACTCTCTTCTATATGAAAGGGTTGTTAATTGAGCACTCATAAGTCATAAGATATATTGCTGCGTGGCAATTTAGCAGTGGAATGATTTGAAACCCGACGGAAATATATGGGGTTGTGTTCCTCAATTTGTGTACAAAAATAATTTATAATCTGTGCACTCAAAAACTTATGCTTGCCATCGGCAGTAGTCTGATAAATATGTACCCAAACTTATGCATTTTTATGGAATGTAAATGCATACATGCATATGGTGGCGACGACACAATAGTAGGGGCAGTTGTGGCGATGGTGGTGGTGCCGGTGACTTAATTGTAGTGGTGGTGACGGCGACACAATGATAGTGACGGTGGTGGTGGTGGAGGTAGTGGCATCAATGGTTGTGATACTGATGGTGGTGGTGGCGATAATTGCAGTAGTGGTGGTGACATTAACACAATGTTAGTAGTTGCAGTAGCAATGGCGATGGTGGTGGAGGTTGTGGCAGCAATGGTAATAGTGACGACAGTGATAGTAGTGGTGGCGAAAATGGTAGTAGTGATGGTTGTTGTATTTAATATATATTTCAAAATATAATATATATTTATTTATTTCTAACATATATATGTGTATAGGAATATAAGTTTAAAAAAATATATTTATTAAAAATTATTTTTAGACCTATTGGATGATCTGAACAATACACATTGTGACCATTTGTTTTATCACTTATATTTGCATTAATTTATTGTATTACATCAGAGTTGTAATTTAAAGTCTATAACCGTTAGTTAATAACTGTTAAATTTTGCAATTAACCGTTAATGTCTGTTTGCAAACGGTTGCAATAGGTTAAAGAAGATTCAAGTGTTTGAATTTTTTAATACATTTTCAAGTGTCTGCCAATATATATACTATAACTATGAAAGTTTCAGACCGTGCACCTAAATTTTATTCTATTGCGACCTGTTCACCTAACTTTCAAACCATTGCAACTTATTCATTGTATCCATTGGATGGATATTTAAGGTAATGATGAATGGGCTGCTTCGATATATAGATCTTCGGACAGAAAGGGAAACAAAAAGATGAGCCAGATAAAAGAATAACTGAGAGGCAATCTTCTGTTAAAAGGAAAAAAAAAATCTTTGATCAGTGGATTTTACATATAGTAGATTTCGTGATTAGTATGCCAACCTGCTGCAACCAGTGTCCTGATATACCAATAAATATACTACTACTTATATTACTTTGATTTGGAAACGATCAAGAATTGTTTAAAACACCTCTACAGTTGCGAGTGCACGCTTGTGGAGAAGCAATAGTTGAATCCTGGAGGATAGGACGCCATAACCTATTACACCGTGCTCATACTCAGAGGGACGAAAATCTATTCTTAAGGACAGTGACTACACGCCTCTATCGATAAGTTTTCTTATCTTGTTTATCATCTGATTTTTAGCATTCGTCAATTGATATTTTTACAACAATGGTGATGGTGGCACAATGTTAGTGGTGATAGCAGCGATAGTGGTGGTGACGGTAACACAGTGGTAATGGTGATGGTGGTGGTGATGGTGATGGGGATGACACAATAGTAGTTAGAGTATATTTGTCCATTATGAGAAATTAATAAAATTCTCAATGACTAACATTTTTAGCCTTAAGTAATAAGTAGATGATTTGTTATTTAAAATTTTATTTTATTTTTAAGAAGTGATTAAAATATTAAATAGTATGAGTTTTATGTTATCAAACGGGTTTAATTTATTAAGTTCTTAAAGTATTCATTTTTAAACTTTAAGTGATGTTATCAAACAGTCCTTGATTTGCAACTTGATTTGCAACCTAAGGGATAGCAGAACTTGGGTTTTTTCTAGTGGATTTTTTTTACAGACCGCTAATGACCTAATATATGAAAATTTCCTGTGTTGCTGGGTGTCTATCTCTGATTATCAAGTGTCAACTACATTTTGATTGGCCTAAAAGTTTATGAAACTTGCTTGAATCTTTAGTTCTTTTGATTCATGAGAAAGAGAAGGGTTAAAACTCATGAATTACCAAACCTTTCTTTCTGTGTGAAATATGAGACTCTTATTATTGGGTTATTTAATGTCTAATTTCTAATTTTTTTTAGGGTTTTTGAAATATAATGGTTTTTGCATAGATAAATTTATTCATCTTTTTCTAATCTTTTTTTTTCCAATCGAGCTATCTTCTTGTGGTCAAAGGTTCAAGCCCCCTTCTCCCTCCCCTAATAAAAAGGAGTGAAAAAAAAAATAGTTATCACCTAAAGTTGGCTTTATAATCCTATGATTTGTGTGAATTTCTATACTTTGCTTTGCAAGTATAATGAGTGAGTTATACATTGAGGAGTTTTAACTCTTCGGAAGTTAGAAGAGACTGATCAATGACTAGCCAAGATGAAGCTTTACATTACAGCTTCTGATCTTGACGCCTTAAATTTACACTCTCTCCGGAATGGTCAAATGATCAAATGCTTTTGCTTTTGTTTAACCAGGTTCGAATCTTGTCTGAATGCATTCATGGATGCTGACATGCTGGCCGAATGAGTTGTATCTTCGCCAATGTAATTTTTGAGGGAGATCCATACCAACTTCAGATTGCGGTTAGAGATTTTTCGATTCTATCATAGTACAAACATACCAATCCAATTTTGGGTGGTTTTCTAATAAGAAGATATTGATACATTCCTTTTTTTTTTTTTGGAAAAGTGGAAGATGACTTTCATATTTAATATTTTAAATTTAAATAGTCCACATGCAAAGTATGTGTACACCTACTAAATCCTCCAAATTCCAAAGTGAAATTCATAATCCCACAACCGGCTAACATGTGTTTTACGTGCATTAAACTTGCAGGGAACTCGACACCACAATGCAATCCAGTGCAAACGTTTCATCAATGCTTATGAGTGAAATGAATAATTAAAAAAAAAAATATCTCATTGTATGTGCAATGGATCAACATGCTTCTAATTGGACACTGTACTTTTATCTATTGGTTTAGCATTAAAGACCTTTTAATGCTAAAATCATTGAATAAGAGCAATGCTATATGGATCTAATGATGTGGCTTTAATTTAATCATTGGATTAGTTGTAAATTTCAATGTTAGATGGAGTCCACTACCAATATAACATTTGTATATCATTAGGTTTTCAAATTAGGTCTAAATAACATTTTTTGCTTAAAAAATAATATATCATTAGTTGTTCACCACTATTATTTCAAATCTCTTTCTTACCTAGTTAATTAACACTAATTGAAACTTT
>CAUOFW020006198.1:0-24717 GCA_963454935.2 Ilex paraguariensis | reverse complement strand
TTTGTGTGTGGTGTGGTTTAGAACAAGCCCATCTTTGGGAGAAAATTTGTTTAATTAATTGGGCGTAAATTTCTTAACCTGAAATTTAATTTTTTGGTATCCATTAGATTTGAATTCGCACTGATTCAGATAACTTTGATACATATTCTCTCCTATCACGATAATAACATCTATTCATATACTCATAAACTATTGTAACATTGCATAATCTTGAGATACACCAAATAGAAGTGAAAATATTTTTCCTAAATAGTGACGTTAAATGAGGAAATTTATATGGACCAACCGAATGGTTCGTTTATCCGGGTCAAGAGAAGAAGGTGTGTAGACTAGTTAAATCACTTTATGATTTAAAGTAAGCACCAAAACAATGACATAAAAAATTTGACAAGGAAATGATGTCAAATGGTTTCACAATTAATGAATGTGATAAATGTGTCTATATCAAAGACACAAATAATTGATTTGTTATTGTTTGCATATATGTGGATAATATGCTTATTTTAGGTACTAATAATACTATTATTACAACTACCAAGAAAATGTTTTCCAGCAAGTTTGAGATGAAGGATTTGGGTTATAGATTTTATACTAGGAATTAAAATTTCTAGAACATCTAATGGATTTATATTATCCTAATCACATTATATTGAAAAAATATTTGAAAAGTTTGACAAAGATAAAAACAACATTACTAGAACACCAGTTGATATAAATTTTTATTTGTCTAAAAATACTGACCAAAGCATATCATAATTGGAATACTCTCGTATCATTGACAGTTTAATGTATGTCATGAACTATACTAAACCAGATATAACATACTCAGTTAGTAAATTGAGTAGATATACAAGTAATCCGGGAGTACACCATTGGAAGGCAATTATCAGGGTTCTTAAATATTTAAGATATACCCTAAATTTTGGATTACACTATACTAAATATCTAGCTTTTCTTGAAGGGTATAGTGATGCAAATTGGATATCCGATATGAAAGATACAAAATCCGCAAGTGGTTATGTTTTTACACTTGGTAGTGTGACTGTATCTTTGGAAATCCCCTAAGTAAAAGTGTATTGTTAGATCCACAATGGAATCTGAATTTATTGCTTTAGATAAAGCAGGAAAGGAAGCTGAGTGACTTCACCAATTTTTAGAGGACATTCCAATATGGTCTAAACCTGTGTCAATACTTTGTATAAATTGTGATAGCCAATCTAAAATTGGCAGGGAACCGAGTAACATGTATAATGGTAAGTCTAGACATATACATCATAGCCATAATAACGTTAGGCAATTGCTCTAAAATAGGATTATTTCTATTGTTTATATAAAATCAAAGGATAATCTAGTGGATTCGTTTACTAAAGGTTTGACGAGATAGTAAGTAAATTACACATTGAGGGGAATGAGACTAAAGCCTATAACATAAGAGTCATCTTAATGGCAACCCAACCTAGTTGACTGAAGATCCCAAGATCTAGGTTCAAAGGGACAATCGAATTATGCGTGATTCAAAAGAAGCACTAAGGAGATAATATCTCATACCTATTCCTCTGATAAACTAGTGTTGCCTGCAAAGTTTATTAGGGTAAGCTATACTTTTAATAGATTTTATACCTTGAAAAATTCAAGTGGGATATTACAGGATATTCTTAATAGAAGTCATTTATATGAGTGTGAAGTGGTCGCTTCTGTGAGAATTTATAAAGACTGAATTCTCAAGAGCACTTATGAAAAGTCAGAGTTGTTTAAGGCTAAAATGAACACAATAATGAGAACTAATTGTGTTAGGAAAGAGACTGTATGAAATTTATTCGATCTGATTTATCAAACAGTTGAATAGTTTAAGACATCACGTTTACTATTTAGCCGATAAATCTGATGGACTTTCACTAGGAAAAGTTCAAGGCCAAGATCTATTTGTCTCGATGCACGATCTTTCCAAATATGTACTCTCCATAGTGTATCATCATTATTATTTGCATACTAATAGCCAATTTTTCATTCATGTGGGGGATTGTTGGCCTAAAATAGTATCACAACATAGTTTATTAAGTGTAAAAATTAAATTTTTGGTCGACTTTGAGCCTAAATTAAAGTGGGACCTATTTGTTGTTTCGAGTAAACTTTCATGGGTTCGTATACTACTCTGTAAGGAGAATAATGTAGTTTATTCAGTTGCTTGAATCAAGTAATAAATGAATGAGAAAATAGGCTCTAAAGTGACCCTCTTGAAATGTGAAAATACAGGTTGTGCAATGTGAGATTAATGTGAGATTTGACATTAATCCCACATTGGTTGAGAAAAAAATTATACATGGACATATATAAGCCAAATTTACTCTATGGAATTGAGTCCCAAGGGGTACCACAATTTTATGACCGAAGTAAACGCCTACATACATTTGGTTCTACCACACACGCGCGCGCAACGCCCTCCACGCCACGACTCGACCTTACCCGACCGGGCTAGGCTCAGGTGTGTGTGTGATTTAGACCAAACTCTATCTTTTTGGAGAAAAAAATTGTTTAATTAATTGGGTGTTAATTTCTTAACCCGAAATTTAATTTTTCGGTATCCATTGGATTTGAATTCGCATTGGTTCAGATTTTTTGCTTCCCTCCAGTTCGAAATTGGAGTTATGTTTGTTCATACATAACAATTACATAAGTTGTGTCTTACATAAGTGGTATCTTTTGGCTGCATGTGTCTGTTGGGCTGCATCCGTTCAGATGGTGATTGTTCGGATCAGTCATCATTCTCCCTATAAATAATTCAGTCAGATAATCATTTTGCATCCAATAAATCTAATTCATTCAATACATTCTTAGTCATTTAAGGTAGTCTCATACATTATTAAGGTAGTCTACATTTGGAGAGTACACAACACAATTTTTGATTCGCTGGATAAGTAGATTGGAGTGTTACTTCTACTTGTATAAAGATCATTGTATCCTATGAGGCAGATACTTGATATTCCATAAGTACCGTGTGTGGGAACGAAATTTGTCTTAAGGACATAGTGTCAAACACTAGCCTTAATCTACATAAAGTTCAATAACAATTCATGTCCTATAACCAAGTTAGTATTTATATTTGTTTGACAAACGGTTACGTCTAATTGTTTCGTTAAGAATAGAATAACTGTTTTATTTATTCTTCTGTACCGGTTTCAATTTTCTGTGTAACTGTTTCATACTTGATTATTACTGTTTTTTTTATACATTACATGTTCAAATCAAATATTTTAATAAGTGATTTTTCAATATTTGAAATACCACAATCAATAGTCTTAACACGGAATTCTGAATTTGTATAATTGCTTGTTGTGTTTCTGATATATTTTTTAATGTTTTAAACTGTTCTAAAATATTGTAAATTGTTAAAACTTGTTTTTTACAATCTGTGATATTTTGAAGAGACTTGAAAAATTTTGTGAAAAATTGCATGTTCTGTTTATGTGTTTTATTCAAACGGTTACATTAAACAGTTACACTAAACTGTTATAGTTACATCAAACAGTGACTTTGTTCATGTATATGATTTAAACAGTTACACTAAACAGTTACAGTTACACAAAATAGTGACACTGAATAATAATATAGATTGTCTCCATTTTAGTAACGTGTTTTGAAAAGTGTTATTGTTTCCTAAATTTGAATATCTTGTAATATTTGTTTATTAGAAATGACTATAAATAATAATAATGTTCCTGCTACTAAAAATCATGTTGTACTTGTAGTGTCTATTTCTGTACCTACTCATGTGTCTCATGGGAAGAAGTCTAAAAAGTTCAATGGAAATGATTTCAAGAGATGACAACAGAAAATGTTGTTCTATCTCACTATATTGAATCTTGCAAAGTTTTTTTCGTGAGGATGTTCCTGTTTGTAGTGAGAATAAGACCGACTGCCAAGTTGTTGCTGTGGTAAATGCATGGAAGCAATCTGATTTTCTGGGAAAAAATTATATCATCAATGGATTGGATAACAAATTATAAAATGTGTATAGTCCAATCAAGACGACTAGAGTGCTGTGGGAATCATTGGATAATAAATGCAAGACGAAAGATGTTGGAATGAAGAAATTTTTTGTGGGCAGATTCATTGATCTTCAAGTCAAGTTCAAGATCTTCAAGTGATCCTACATGAGATTCATGCCGAAGGGATGGTGCTTAGTGAATCTTTTCAAGTGACTGCAATTATTGAAAAATTACTGCCAAATTGGAAGGACTTCAAAAATTATTTGAAGCACAAACGCAAAGAAATGAAACTTGAAGACTTGATCGTAAGATTGAAGATTGAGAAGGACAACAGAATCTCTAAAAAGAAAGTTGATAATCAGTCCATGGAGTCAAGGCACATGTGATTGAAGAGGGATATAAAACCAAAACAAATAGAAGTATGTTGGCCAACAAGGGGCTAATGGTGGTGATTCCAAAAGGTTCAAAGGCAACTACTTTGTGTGCAATAAATCGGGACATCGTGTAAAAGATTATTAAAGACGTATAGCACAAGAGAATCACAAGAGGAAGACTGCCCAAGCTAATATAATTGAGGTAGAAAAACTTTCTGAAAATGTTTATAACATGAGTTTTTCTGCTGTAGTATCTGAAGTAAACTTGGTAAAAAATACCAAGGAATGGTGGGTGGACACCGGGGCCACTAGATACATATGTTTGGATAAGAAGATATTCTCTTCGTATGAAGCAATTAATAATGGAGAATAACTATTCATGAAAAATTCTTCTACTTCCAAAGTTAAAGGCAAATGAAAAGTTATGTTGAAGGTGACTTTTGAAAAAGAACTTACTCTCAATGATATGTTAGATGTTTTAGAAATTCGAAAGAATCTTGTGTCTGGATCGTTGTTCAGTAAGATGGGTTATAGGTTGACTTTTGAATCCGAGAAATTTGCACTCACCAAGAATGAGATTTATATAGGTAAGGGATATATGAGCAATGGGCTCTTTAAGATGAATGTAATGACAATTGTATTTAATTTTAATAATAAGAACACATCTTCTGCTTATATGTTTGAGTCTTCTAATGTATGGTATGGTAGATTAGGACATGTTAATTTGATTACTTTGTGTAAATTAATGACTTTAGAATTGTTGTTTAAATTCAATATTGATACAAATCATAAATGTGAGGCATGTGTTGAATCAAAATTAACTAAAACATCATTTCATAATATTTAAAGAAGTATTAAACATTTAGAGTTAATTCATAGTGATACATGTTATTTGAAATATGTTCAAACTATAGGTGGAAAGAAGTACTTCGTTACGTTTATTGATGATTGCATAAGATATTGCTATGTATATTTGCTAAGGAGTAAAGATGAAGTATTGAAAAAATTTATGCATTATAAGAATGAGGTTGAGAATCAACTTGACAAAAAAATTAAAGTAATAAGAAGTGATCGAGGTGATAAATATGACGCACTTTTCGATAGATTATGTTAAGAATGTGATATTATTCACCAAACTTCTGCGTCTTATACTCTTCAGCAAAATGAGACTGTTGAACGTAAAAATAGAACATTGAAAGAGATGATGACCGCAATGTTGATTAGTTCGAGATTACCTCATAACTTGTGGGGGGAAGCTTTACTTTCAGCAAACTATATTTTGAATAAATTACCCCACAAGAAATTAGACAAAATCCCTTATAAATTATGAAAATATCGAAGTCCTTTCTACAAATATTTAAAAGTGTGGAGGTGTTTGACTAAGGTGATGATTCTTATTCCCAAAAGGATTAAAATAGGACCTAAGACTATTGATTGTATATTTATTGGTTATGCAATAAATAACAGTGCATATCGTTTTTTCGTACATAATTCTGATATTCCTAATATATATGTCAATACAATCATTGAGTCAAAAAATGTATCATTATTTGAAAATGTCTTTCTTAGTAAAAAAACATGTGATGGGAGTTATCTTAAAAGAACTCATTATACTGCGACTAGTAGTATAGACCATGAGACTATTGATGAAGAAAGTGAAGAGACACTTAGACGCAGTAAGAGGGCAAGGACTTTCAAGTCCTATGGTCCAGATTTTTTAACATATTTGTTCGAAAATGAGCTTCAAAGCTTCAATGAAGCGATGCCCACTCATTCATCACCTATGTGGAAAGAAGTTGTAAACATTGAAATTGAGTTCATCATGCAAAATCACACCTAGGAGTTGGTAGATCTTCCACAAGGAGTAAACCATTGGGGTGAAAATGAGTTTTCAAGAGGAAAATGAAAAATGTTGGAACAATTGATAAGTACAAAGCTAGACTTATAGCTAAAGGTTACAAATAAAAGGAAGATCTTGATTACCTTGATACATATTCTCCTGTCACGAGAATAACATCTATTTGTATGCTCATAACTATTGCAATATTGCATAATCTTGAGATACACCAAATAGATGTGAAGGTAGCTTTCCTAAATGGTGACTTAAATGAGGAAATTTATATGGACCAACTCGAAGGATTCATTTCTCCAAGACAAGAGAAAAAGACATGTAGACTTGTTAAATCATTTTATGGTTTAAAGCAACCACTAAAACAATGACATGAGAAATTTAACAAGGTAATGATGTCAAATGGTTTAACAATTAATGAATGTGATAAATGTGCCTATATCAAAGACACAAATAATGGATATGTCATTATTTACTTATATGTGGATGATATGCTTATTTATGTAGTAATAATAATATTATTACAACTACTAAGAAAATGTTGTTCAGTAAGTTTGAGATGAAGGATTTGGGTGTTGCAGATGTTATACTAGGAATTAAAATTTTTAGAACATCCAATGGACTTATATTATCTTAATCACATTATATTGAAAAAATACTTGAGAAGTTCGACAAAGATAAAAGCAGCAATGCTAGAACACCAGTCGATATAATCTTCATTTGTCTAAAAGTACTAGCTAGAACATATCACAATTTAAATACTTTCGTATCATTGACAGTCTAATGTACGTCATGAACTGCACTAGACCAGATATAGCATATTCAGTTCATAAATTGAGTAGATATACGAGTAATCCGGGAGTACACTATTAGAAGGCAATTATCAGGGTTCTTAGATATTTAAGATATACCATGAATTTTGGATTACACTATACTAGATGTCCAGCTGTACTTGAAGGGTATAGTGATGCAAACTTAATATCTGATATAATGATACAAAATTCATAAGTGGTTATGTTTTTACATTTGGTGGTGCGATTGTATCTTGAAAATCCTCTAAGTAAACGTGTATTGCCAGATTCACAATGAACTCTTAATTTATTGCTTTAGATAAAGCTGGAGAAAAAGCTGAGTGACTTCACTAATTTCTAGAGGATATTCCAATATGACCTAAACCTATGCCAACAATATGTATACATTGTGATAACCAATCTAAAATTGGTAGGACACAAAGTGACATATAGAATGGTAAGTCTAGACGTATACGTCATAGATATAATACTGTTAGGCAATTGCTCTCAAATGAGAATATTTCTATTGATTATATAAAATTAAATGATAATCTAGCGGATCCACTTACTAAAGGTTTGACCAGAGAACAAGTAAATTGCACATCGAGAGAAATGGGGCTAAAACCTATGAAATAAGTGTCACCTTAATGGCAACCCAACCTGCTTGACTGGAGATCCCAAGATCTAGGTTCAAAGGGACAACCGAATTATGCATGATTCAAAAGAATCACTAAGGAGATAATCTCTCCTACCTATTCCTATGATAAACTAGTGTTGCCTGCAGAGTTTATTAGGGTGAGCTATGCTTTTAAATACTTTTATACCTTGAAAAATCCAAGTGGAATACTACAGGATATTCCTAATAAGAGTCACCTATATGAGTGTAAGGGGGCTGCTTCTGTGAGAATTTATAAAGACTGAATTCTCTAAAACACTTATGAAAATCAGGAGTTGTTCATGGCCAAAATGAATACAATCATGAGAACCAATTGTGTTCGGAAAGAGATTGTGTGAAGTGCATTCGATCTAATTTATCAAACAGTGAATAGCTCAAGATATCACATTCACTATTTAGCTGGGACTTTCACTATGGAAGGTTCAAAGCCAAAAACTACCTATATCAATACACGATCTTTCCAAAAATGTACTCTCTATAGAGTGTCGTCATTATCATTTGCATACTAACAACAAATTTTTCATTAATGTGAGGGAGTGTTGGACCAAAACAGTTTCACAAAATAGTTTCTTAAGTGTAAAAATTAAATTTTTGGTCGACTTTGAACCTAAATTAAAGTGAAACCCGTTTGTTGTTTCGAATAAACTTTTGTGGATTCGTATACTACTCTATGAGGAGAATAATATAGTATATTCACTTACTTAAATCAAGTAAAAAATGAATGAGAAAATAGGCTCCAAAGTGACTCTCTTGAAATGTGAAAATAGAGGTTGTGCAATGTGGGATTTAACATCAATACCACATTGGTTGAGTAAAAAATTCTACATGGGTATATATAGGTCAAATTTGCTCTATGGAATTGGGCCCCAATAGGTACCACAATTTTATGAGTTGAGCGAGCGCCTACATGATTTCGATTTTACCACACACACACGTGCGCCACCTACCACGCCACAACCCGACCTGGCCGGTATGGGTGTCGTTTAGACCAAGCCCAATTTTTTTGAAAAAAATTTGTTTAATTAATTGGGTGTGAATTTCTTAACCCGAAATTTAATTTTTCGCACTGGTTCGGATTTTTTGCTTCCCTCAAGTCTGAAATTTGAGTTGTGCATCCAATAAATCCAGTCACATAATCATTTTGCATCCAATAAATCCAATTGATTCAATACATTTTTAGTCATTTAAAGGAGTCTCATACATTTTTAAGACAATCTGTATTTGAAAAGTACACAACACAATTTATGGTTCGCTAAATGAGTAAATTGGAGTGTTACTTCTACTCGTGTAAAGATCATTGTACACGGGGAGGTAAACACTCGATATTCTATAAGCACCATGTGTGGGAGCTAAATATGTCTTAAGGACATAGTGTCAAACACTAACCTTGATCTATATAAAGTTCAATAACAGTTCTTATTCTGCAATCGGGTTAGTATTAATATTGGTTTGAAAAAAAGTTACGTGTAACTATTTCGTTAAGAATATAGTAACTGTTTTGTTTATTCTTCTGTAGCTATTTCAATTTTTTGTGTAACTATTTCGCACTTGATTATTACTATTTTTTATACATTACTGTTTCAAATCAGAAATTTCAATAAGTGATTTTACTATATTTGAAATACCACAACCAACAGTTACAAGGACCCTATGGTTTCAATGGAGAGAAAACCCTATGTTTAGCTTTTTGGAAAGTATACAAACAAACAATTCCAATTGTCGTAAACTTGTCAAGACTTACCTATCAACTGCCTTTGTGAATAGCTCTAATTCTTGCAGTGAGCCATAAACATCATAAACATCATCTATTGTCATCATTAAGCTAAGGACTTTGGCTAGCCAATTTCTGAAACATTTGTACTGAGGCTCAAAATTGAGTCCCACCACAAATAAGTAACTTTCGATTATTCGGTCCCTTGAAAAGCTTAAATTTCTTGCTATCCCAAGATTCCTCCACCACCTGCATGTCTCACAATGTAGCAAAACGTTACTTTCGAACTTCCTATGTGTGGTGTTAAGCATTTGTAGGGGTTACAAATGAGTTTGACTAAATGAACCATGTAAAACACATATATATGCATAGTCACATGTTCACGCGCTTAGATGATTTAGCCAAACATGCTCAGCTCATTTATGAAACATGTTTTAAAATTGAGCTCGAGCTTAGTTTGTTTTATGAAAGAAAAAACTTGAATGAACTTTACTTAGGCCCAAGTCCGAACTATTCACAAACTAGTTCTTTTCCAACCCTATGCACTTGTTTATCATATGTTCAACAAACAAAAAAAAATCATATGTTCACAACTTTAACACTTCTACATGGAAGCTTCTTTGGTTATTACCTTGTTATTTCCCCAAGATCTTTTTGGTGTGTGGCTTGAACCATGTTGAAATGAAGCTTAGCCAGCTTGAGCAAACTAGTGTTGATGTTACCCACTTTTCCATATCCATGGATGTGTTTCGTGACATTATACCACTCCAATCTCCAATGCAACGGAAGCTCCAACGCAGTGCTCAATTGTTTGGCTAGTGAATCATTTGAGTTTGAAATGACAGTCTTGAGATTTTCAGTAGAAAACATTTTGGCCTTGTCCATTGTGTTTTCACCTTCTAAGGCAAGGTGTGATGCTTCAAACAGCTCAAGCATTGCTTTGACATTTGTGTTTGTGCTTTGCCTAAAATTACCCATCTCATCCACGAATCCGATAAATATGTCTAAATTTCACATAGCATTTAAAATGTTAGGATAAAGAATTGAAATTAAAATAATTTTTTTTGTTTATTATTGCTATAAATGACAATCATGAGTCGAGTTGTTTATACCTTGTGAAACATTGTAGCCATATTGCCTAAGCAACCTAACGCATAGTGCAGTAGCATAGAGATCCTCTTTTATGGTGAGATTTCTGTCCTCAAGACACATTATCATGTCTAGAGCTTCCTCGATTTCCTGCTCAAAAAGGATGGCCAGACTTAGTTTTCCAATGCTGTCTACAAGCTCTAACTTAGCCAATGGCTCCACGGTTTCAACTAACGTGAACCTAACTTCCTCTTTTAGCTTCTCTACATGTTATATGTGTCTACCTGCATGCATTATAAGAGAAAGGTAAAATGTTTGCATATTTTTATGAAATAAGTACAAATATATCGCATTTAGGTAGCAATTTGGACTTTTAGAATATGTTATTGTTGGAGTATAGATAGTCTAGGTTTATTAGGATTTTTTTTCCCTTTTTTACCCTTACTATAATTTTTATATTTTGCCTAAACTACAAGGATGTTTAAGTCACTCTGTATTATTTTTGGATATATATACGGGGTTCTACTCTTAATTTGAGTATCCCTTTTCATTCACAACTATCTCAAGTTGGTATCAGAGCCATTAACCCTAACCTTAATTCTAACATTAGCCTCCACCAAACAACGCAACCAGCGAGACGATAGCCTCCACTCCATCGTCTACCTCTGCTACACAATTACCCACAGCCTGCATCAACCCAGCAGCCCACCGACAGAACCCACATACCAGCCACCGATAAACAATACCCACTCAACTCCTCACCTTAGTCACCTGCCCTCTGGATCCTGTACGACCCATAACTTTCACCACAATAGCGTGCTTGATCTGAGATTCCATTCTGCTCGAGCGTGAGCAGAGACTTCTACTAAGAGAGAGAAGAACAGTAGCGGCCCGAAGAACCACAGATCTCGTGCAAACCCAGCCAATAACCTGCCGACAAACCCACTCAATCGCCTTCCAGTAATTTTTTGAACTGCTCCTTCTCGGTTTCACCAAAACCATTCCTTGAGAACCGAAGTTTCGTGAGTGAACCGAACCAGACCAGCCGACTGCCCAAAACCAACTCACTGTTATATCTAGGATTTTTTATGAGGGGTTGTTGATTTGCTCTTGATGCAGTAGATCACTTATTTATATATTTTGGATATATATACGGGGTTCTACTATTAATTTGAGTATCCCTTTTCATTCACAACTATCTCAAGTGTTATAAACTAACTAATAGCAATGTTGTTGGGAGTTGTAGAATCTCACTGTGTATTCACTTGTAAGAGACTCTATGTAATCATATTTCCATATATTTGGCTTGTAATTGGCTGACCGCCTTTGAATGCATTTATCCTTTGAACTATTAATTTCAGTCTTCATCTGGAACTGTAACACTTGCTGATCACTTGGCATTCTATTTGTGCAAGTCACCATGGTTGAAGAGTATAGAGAGGAGAGATGGTAGTAAAGGTATGTAATTGTAGAGATGAGAGCGATAAGAGATGAGTTAAGATCTACTTCATCCCCGTATATATGCGCAGGGACAATCGTGTAACACATGAATATGATTACGCTAACATATGGTGACACCAGCACCCGAAACTTGATTTAGAGAAATTTACGTCTGAGATTGCTTGAACCATTAGGAGACAACAATGAAATGATGTAACATAGAAGGAACCACAAGTATTCAGTGTCGTTGGAGTAGCCATCTAGGTTTGGCATGATCCAGCCACTGTGGGTGACCCCTCCCTTGGACTTAAGTGAGATAGATTTATTACAAAAAGATATTCTTGAGTTATGAAATCTTGGAACCACTCATAATCTCATCCAATGTTTCTTTCTTGGAAAGTAGAGAGGCATACAGTGTGGTCATCTCCAATTGTATTTTTTAAACTACATGCCATGTCGAAAGTTTCCTTATCCCAAAAGTACTATACAAATGTACAAACTTGATTTACTATTTTTACTAACATAAGGTTTTCAAAGGTGAAAACTATACTATAGCAAAGTACATAATTGATTTACTATTTTTTCTAACAATTTTTTTTTTTGGGGAAAGGAGGACTGTACCTCCAAGTTTATTAAATAACCTTCAGTTGTGGTAGAAGAATACTGTGGTTACATAGTAGCATCTAAACCACAAAAACCAAGAAGAAAAAACAAGAAATACAATCCGAAGAACAGCAAATCTAAAAACAAAGGAATTTTTTAGTTCCTAATATATGTCATGCCAGTTTTATCCATCCTTATTAGTCCAACTAATCGGCGTGGTAAATCCATCGTTTGCCATATAAGTTTTGTGGTAGCTGACATATATATGAATTCAGATTTTTTTTTTTTTTTCATATTGTTTGCCAATAAGTTTTGTTTTGGACTTTGCTACCAGAGAAGGTTTTAAAAGAGCTATGATTTATAGGTCTTCAAATCTATCATGATAAAATTAAGTTTATTAAGTTAATGATGTGACAATTAATATGGTTCAATATCATTAGAATCGCCTTGCAATTATTGAATTTCTTCTTTGGGACAATATTGCTTGACACATCACTAATTCTGTAAATTAATACAAACTTTTAGGTTTCAAAAGCACTATTCTTATCAATAGGGCAGGTTGGCAAACTAGAGAAGGTGTTAAGTAGCTTCAGTTCTTCCATCTTCAGACTTTCCTTGGTCCAGAGATTAGGAAAACAAAACCATGTTGGTTGTCTCCAGTCAACTTCACTTATTCAATTCTCGAGTTAATCAATGAAGCTAAGTTTTAGATATTTTTTGGTTTATAAGCAAATGAAACCTTTGAGATTTTAGCCGAATAACGGATTCTCCTAATTAGTTAAATTCCTCACGTTTTATCTAAATCATCAACAATGACAAATTAGTTAACACCAGCTTCATTCACGTTTATATAAGCAACACCATTCCTTTAACAATGACAAAATTGAATTAAGGTCTGCTTCGTCCATTTCTATACAAGCGACGCCAATGGTGTAGCAAGTGAATATGTTTACACTAACCTTGGCAGATGTTAGCATCCCCACACTTGATTTAGACACATACTAGCCGGGACCTAGGTGAAAGCCATGAGGAAACCACTTGAAAAATATCTTAGCCAACGTAAGGTGTAAGTTATTTATCCTAAAAGGTATCAACAGTGTGTTTGCTATATATGGGCATCTAGGGTTGGCATGTGACATTATCTCTTTTCTCAACCCTTCAGTTTTCTTGTACTGTAAAATAAATTTGTACGAATAAACATTTCAAAAGTTCTCTCAACACCACACAACCAAACCAAACATCAAACATCAAACACTTAGCGCCACTACCACTCATTTGTCTTCTTTCGTATGAAAAGGGCGAATGCACAATTTGACAATGTAACCAAAGAGAAACACGTAGTGTCACTCGTTTGTCTTCTTTCGTATGAAAAGGGGACATGCACGATTTGACAATGTAACTAAAGAGAAACACGTAGAACCACTCGTTTGTCTTCTTTCGTATGAAAAGGGGAAATGCACAATTTGACAATGTAACTAAAGAGAAACACGTAGAACCACTCGTTTGTCTTCTTTCGTATGAAAAAGGGAAATGCACAATTTGACAATGTAACCGAAGAGATGCTTAACACATCTATGATCTGAAGGGCTTCAATAATTCAGTTGAGGCTACTATTTGGATGGGACATAAATAATTTGTATTTGCCCAGTTGTGTTACATGCTATGTCATTGATGGCCTCATGCAAAAAACCGCGATTTTAATGAGAGATTATTTAGCTATTTGTCCAATATATCAGAAAATTATTTGGTGTGACTATACAGACTACACAAGATCAAATATTTCAGCTCGAAAGTTTACATCCAAAGACAAAACATGAAAAGCAAGCGAGTAACTACTTCACCCTGCCACGCATCTATAATATATATATCATCAAAAAACCAGTGAGACTAGATTTCAATGAACACCTTAGTCTTCTATTCTAATTGGGTTGAAATTCAAGAAGTGGGTCGTCCAAAAAACTGCTGTTAACCCGCCCTTCATTCATGGACAATAAGACTCGTAAACGTGCTTGAAAAAATTCAACTTATTTTATGTCATACGGATAGGATCGGAATGCAAAATATTATTGTAGGAGCCTTATTATCTTACTGAAATACCGCTTTTTGTTACAGTACCTCTATTTCTTATTCAATAGAAACGTAATACATTTAAAAATTTTATATTTTATTATTCTACCAATTTTTTTAATTAAGGGTGGTAATCATCTAATTCAAAATTGATGACTAAGACAAATTACAATTCGGTATTAAAAATATCATAGCTTATCTTTTTAGTGGAATTAGAACCACAAACAGGTTATCTGGGTTGTTACTGATGGATGACAAGGCTATAAATCGTGTGGTCCAAAAGCTTGGATATGCCTAGTAATTGAGGACTACTTGTGGTCAGAGAGTTTGTTCTACTGCCACAACCCAGCAGTAACAGTGCAACCATGTGTTTTAAGTTTTAACTGCTTAGGGAAGCAGGGGCCTATGTCGGGGACTTCGTACTCATAAACTTTTTGTTAATAAGCTTCACGAGCACAATTTTATTGACGACATATTCATGAGTTACAATAATGTAGGCCTCCTCCCTTACTACAGTAATATATTCACATGGATGGTGCTCCCAAAAGGGTTACATGTGACGGAAGAAAAATGTTATTTGAGTTTAATTTGAGACTTAATTCAATGTAATTGTTGGATTAAAGTGGGTTTCATTTAATGTTGGAACTCATATCTAATCCACTGACTATGTTGAATTAGGCCCTTAATTAGGTCCCTATACCATTGCTCGTAAGAAAATATCATGATCCATTTGGTGGGATAGATGAAAAAAGGAAAGGAAATACAATAAAAGTGATATATTTTTCATTGTCACATGAAAGTTAACTTATTTTCCTCCTTTGTGCTTTGGAAAGAGAGAGAGAAAGCATGAATGACTGATTTTTTTTTATGTTTGGTATGAATAAAAAGTGGAAGGAAGGAAAAAATATACATGCATATTAAGTCATTGTACCAAGATATAAAATTAAAATATTTATAATATATAATACTAGTTATTGTCTGTGCCTATAGACACTGTACGACAAAAAAAATCAACTAATAAAATGAACATTAGCAAAAGAAAAAAGCTGTGAACATAATGATAACAATAAATATCTAGAGTTGATGAATATATAAAAAATGTACAAAATTACCTCTAAAAATATAACTCACAAAATTTAAACATATACATAGTTTACATATTTTATTATTGTACCTTAAAAAGCTATTACTCATTTCATATTATTAATTTGCCCATAGTTAAGAAAATGCATATCAAATAACTACTCTCTCCATATGATTAAAGTGCAAATCCTCATTCTCAATCAACTTGATCTAGTATATAACTATTATTTTTCAAATTAAAATGCACATCATAGAAATAGGTATAAAAGAAATTACGAAGTATCAAAGCATTCAAGAGGCTGTCTAAAAAATTGCTCGAAAATAACATTGGTTCTTTAAATAACTTGAATTCCAATAAGTTTCAGGCATTAAAAGTGTACCCAACAAATTATTGAAGCACTATTGCATTTGAAGTAATTAAAGTAATTAAAATCAATCCCCCTCGCCTCTCCTTTCTCTCTCCTACCTCAAAACTCCCAAGCCCACATTTTCTCTTCGATTATTGTTGGTTGGGTTTATAAACAAAGGTGGGTGGGTCATTTATAAATTATAAATACTCGTATAGTAGCAAATCTTAAGATAAAATTTCATCTTCATCTGGGAATGTAGATCTTATATCTCAATAAGGAACCCTCTCTGTCTCTCTCTCTCTAAAAAGTAATCAAAGATGTTACATATAAAACATAGGACACCTAAATCCTCCCTCTCTCTCAAAAATAATCAAAGATGTGACATATAAAACATAGGACACCTCTCTTTCTCTTTCTCACATACACACACGGAATCGGTTTATGGTTGGTGATCTCTCTCTCTCCCGAAGATAGAAACAGTTTTGGTTGGTGGTATCTATTACGCAGGGCTCTGTAAAGACATGAGAAAAGTAAACGGTAAATGATAAATAATTTTACCTTCGTTTTCGATAAATAGATTCTCCCATTCTATGCCACAATGTATTAGAAGTTCCACTTTCCTCAGCTTGTCATAATATGCCACATAATTTCTCAATTTCAATCTTGGTCCCATCTTTCTTGTTGCTTCAGAAAGTAGCAAGTGTTGATTCTTGTGACTGACTAGACTTATATTTTAATCATGTCGTGTTCATACTCACGCACATACAACTTGTGAACTAGAAACTTGTGACTATAATATCTTTTTGTCTCAAACAAGCCCACCACCCATCGATGTTCTTATAAACCAAAAATTCACCTTACATAGATTTTAACACAAACAAGTAAGACAATCCTTATTTTGCAAAGATTGATATGATAGCCAATCAAAAAATGAAAAAAAAAAATACATAATGGTATTTTTTCTTGGAGTGATTGAAAGTAGGAAAAGGGTTTTTTTTTTTTTTTTTTTGTTTGGTGTGAATGGAAAAGTGGAAAGATGAAAAAATATAAATATATATTTTACCATTGTATTAATATATGAAATTAATGTATACATAATGAGCTCGTTTGATAGACATATTATGTTACACCCCATCCTGAGAGATTCTCTTTAGTTTTTCAGAGATGGAAGCGTAACTCAACACGTGATAATACCAGCATTTGTAATGAAGCAATGCATTTTAAAAATCAATAATGTCACCTAATACCATCATTAAAATAGAAAATTATATAACAGGGTACACAACAATATCGTTTGTACTAAAACAAAAGATTAGGGATTTCATCCCTTTGCAGCAAACAACAGGGAAAAATCAACACTCCTATACATTATGTACTGTAGTGGAATCACTCTAAACTTCAGATTCTTAAAATCAAATATTTTCTTGAGTGTACTGTGTATCATAATAACTGAAAATATTAAAAATATGGACAAATATCATTTCATCAAAATATATTCACAATCTGAGGAGAACGTCAAAATCAAAGTGTTTTCAACTCACTTTGAAATCTCATACTCTCTGCCAATATAACAATATAATAAATAGTCTACATGTGCTATGAGTCAACAACAACATTTAAGCAATGTCAGGTTATCAACAACACTTAAGCAATGTCAAGTTATCTACAATATTTAAGCAATGTCAAGCTGTTTCACGACAATTATGCAGTGTCTAAATCAACAACATGTAAGCTATGTCAAACTATCAACAACTCTAAAACAGTGGATACTACTTAAATCACAATCTTTTCAACAAATCACAAGCTTTTTGATAAATCACAAATTTTTCGACAAAACATATTTGATTCATAATTTAAGCAACTCAACTCAAATCAATTCGGCAAAATTGATCTCTCACATATAAAAGAATAAACTTGGTATATCATATACTTTTAGTTTCAAGTATTATGAAACAGTACACTTCACTTTTACCGTTGACAAATACTCTTCATTTCTTTACGATTAATCCCTATGTGTAACCGAGGTAGTACCCTCTGACCCTAACAATTAGCATATGTGCAAATTCAAGTGAGCATCAACCTAAAACTACTCAATTGATGCAAATGAATGCATATGAATATATATTTGATGCTCTACTTTAGTTGTACACGATGATCATACTCTGACTTCGTTAATCTTGGTCACATTAGGAACTACTTTAATTCACTCTAATATGTTTTTTATTGAATGTAAATAACATCACCATTCATCTAACTATTATTTTCAACACTTAAACGAAACTATTTCAGCTTTTATATAAAATTCTAACATCAAACATTAACTTACAACTTGAATTTTAACAATTAGATTTATCCGTTTATTTTTTTATCTATTGATTTAGCAACTTAAATTTCAGCCACATAATTTCAATAATTTAATTTATGCTTTCTTAGCATGGTAGTATTTGCACCATTCAATCTAATCTAATGGTCATAAATACTCACATGTAATTACCATTTCGTACAAGACAATTTCGTTTATACTTGATTAACCATATAATATTATACTTGACACCATTATTGCCATGTAATTTTCATAACTATTAATCATAATTTTCTTTTGAACACCTAATACACATCACTAGTTCAAAACTTTTTAACTATAATTCTTAACTTCATGCAAGATAATTATTAAAAACATACTTAATATTTACATACTCCATGTAAGTTTAATCTAGCATATTGATTATGCTTTGATTCAAAACAAGATATTAAATTTCCTACCGACTATTGCTTGCCGATTTTATTAAAGCGCAACCCAATTTCACCACTTGATCTCAACTTCATCCCACAGTGTCTTCTTCTTTTTTTTCTAGTTACTCCTCACCAAGTTAGTCTGCCCTTTGTGCTCTCCTATTCATTTTGTTTTTTTTTTTTTTTTTTTTTTTTTTATGTTTCCTACAAGAATGGCACATCCTTTCCTCATTTACGCATGGCACCCTCATAATTAAGGAGAGCAACGTGGCCACCCTCAAAGACATCCAAATATTTTCCTAAGCCATCACATGCTTCCTTATCTCCAGCACACACACAAGATACGGACATCAAACCCATTACTTGCTTTGCTCACACACACACACACACACGTGTTATTGCCATGCACCAAGTAATGTCCAAGTAGTTTCTAGTTGGCCCACAAAAGAAAACTTCTATATATGTTTTTGTTTGTATACATCTAGCTATATATATATATATATATATATATATATATATATACACACACACACAACTTAAAAGAACTACACAATAACCCACCAAAAAGGAAAAACCTCACCAACCGCCATCCATCCATCTTTTGGAGTTAAAATCAAATACTAATTCATGTTTTATTATTTCTACTTCTCACCCATTATTTATAATATAATCTAAACATATATTTTAACCCCCAATAATATTTACTTCGTATCTAATCGAAATTTACATGTTTTATACAAACTTATACCCCATTTCATGCATGACTCGCATAAAAATATCAAGTAATTACACTTACCTCCCAAATTTTTTTTTCTATTGGAAATTCTAATTTTCCTTAAAATATTATACATTTTCTCCATTATACCCATACATTCAATTAAATGCAATGCAATGCATGTCAAGGTTTCACATATTATAAGTAGATTAAATATTGTATTGTGATATTATTTATTTAATCTGGTCTAATACTTTATTTTATAGATAAATTGATTTTGTATTAATTTCAAAAACATATATATTAAGGATATAAAAATAAATATCATACATTTAACCCACATAACTAACTTTCATACACCATTTTTCTCCAAATTTTAGAAAAATAGATTTTGGTACAATAGAAGAAAGGTTAATCACTCCACTATTCCGTCATTCTCATTTTCCATCCTGGTCAAAACATCACGATATTTTATCTCTTGTCATTTTTTTCCGTTCACAAATCTTGTTATTTTTTTAGGAAATTCAACTCTAGCATACCCTAATTGTAATTTTCGTGTTTCAATCTAGTGACGAATGTGAGGTTTGGGATACAAAGTCAGCCTAGTATCTCAATATCATCTCTTTCCATTTAAAAAGGAGAATGCTCTTATTTAATAAAGTAGAATTTGAGGGGTAAATTGATAGATTCTTTTGGATACATTACAATTTACAATTATCAAGGGATACTAAATGAACCCATTCCATTCCGTCCACTATAATGGTTTGCAAACATTAACTTTTTTCTACCTGTTACGATTAATCACTATTATAAGTATTCTAAAAAATGAGACAAAGAACAATACAATTTTAGGGGTTTGAAGTTGAATTTTTTTGGGTACGAAACAAAAGTTAGAAAAATGTAAAGAAAAAGTCAGAGTTAAAAATTATTGGAACCGTTTGGAATATTTTTGAAAAAAACAACTTTTTCTTTAGAGCTCTTGCATAAGCCCATATTTCATTTTTTCCTTAGTACTAATAAAAACTGTTTTTACCCAAAAAAAACTAATAAAAAAGCCGCCTAATAAGTCTGGATCCAAACAGACCAGACTTTTTTTCCTCTAAAACTTAAAAAACACTGACCTTATTAACTCGTGTCTTTAAAAGCAAGAATTGACCTTATAAACTCCTTGTTGGATCAAAGGTACCTTCATAAATGGCGTAACACTGATTTTTCAAGTGTCAATAACAACAATTTTGTCAAAGAGTGATATTATTTAAACTCATTTTGAAAATATAAACCGTTATCCTTTTTTTATCAGCAGCAGATTTCAATATTGAATGAGATTTGTTTGTCAATTGGATAACAACATTAGATTAAGTTAATAAATTAAGTTTATAAAAAAAGATAAATAACAACAGAGAAAAATGTACTTACCCAAAAAGGAAAAAAAAATTCAACAGAGAAAATGTAAATAGTTGGGTGTATGAATGCTTTATACAAAACTAGTTTTGACAATTCTAGATAATAACCAAAAAATACAAATTCACATAAAAGTAGTGAATTTGTATATAGTTTTACTAGATTCAAAATGATAAACATGTCAAAATAAATAGTTGACACAAACTTTGTTGAATAAGAGCATAATTAACTAAACACTGCTTATACATCTGATGAACACAGCATAATAGAAGTCCGAGTATATATAATTTTAAATAAATTGGATATAAGTTGAATAAATTTTGACACGACACAACTCCGACGTGACAATAAACAAATTCGATGCGACCCATCATATGTGAAACACATCAATGTGAAATTGTTTTTGGAAGAGACTACAACTATGTTATTCACACCTTACCAATTCGAGGCCATATCCCAATTGATTTCAACTGGGATATGAGAGAGAGAGAGAGAGAGTTCCAAGTCAGGCCGCAGACAAAGATGGCCCAGGCCATGGCCCAAAGAATGTAATGCTAAATTTCATTGTCCACGTGAAACCCACAGCCCAAAAATTGGCCTAACCCCTAAGATATCTGGGCTAGGTAGACTGGTCGGGGGGCACGACCATCCCAAAGTAGTACTTCTGGATCTTGCTTTCAATCCAAATATGACAGCATTCAGACCATACCTCAGGACTAAGTGGGTATATATACTTAGAGCACCTTTTCTATTCACTTCAACATGAGACAATGCCCAGAATTGCCGAAAGACGCTACCCATGGGCCGAACCAGACCATGTCATGTCCTGTAAAACTGTTGGTCCAGACCGGGACACAAGTTAAGGGCCCATGTGTAGGGTTGCCAAATAAGCCATGGCGTAATTCAGTTCTCACTTATAATAAAGTATTGCTACTATAAGTGGTTAATTTTTAGTAACAAAGTTTTTTAGCGGACTTAAGTTCAAATAAATCTTAAAAAGGGACTGACGTTTAAATTTTTCAAAATTAAATGCTAGTCCATGGTTAAGCACGAGAAATAATAAACTGTTTTTTTTAGCGGATTTAAGTTCAAATAAATCTTAAAAAGAGACCGACGTTTAAATTTTTCAAAATTAAATGCTAGTCCATGGTTAAGCACGAGAAATAATAAACTGCTGATGAACCAATTCACAATATGGTGCTAATATTATTCAAATCCAACCACAAGCCTGTTTTTTTTTTTTATGGGTTATTTTGGTGGTACTGATGAAGGTTATGATGTTGGACATTTAACACAAGATTACATTACAAATCAAAACTGTTGAAAATAGCATTGATCGAGCACTAATCTACTGATTTTGGGCGATAATATCAAAAAATCTATTAAGACCTCATTCGGAAAAGTTATCGATAATCTAAGCAAGATTGAAAAACATCTTTCAACCCATCGTTTTTAAGCAAAAAAAAAAACGATGTTTATGCCATTTTTTAAACACTTTTATATTTTCTCCCACTATTTGGGGTATTTATTTAATATTTTGTATTTGCGGGAGTTTCCTAGTAATTTAGAACTATTAGGGTTTAATATTTAAAACATATGTAAAATTGATTCCACACATTTTATTTTGTTTGAACAAACTTAGAGATGAATTCTCATTTCTGCCAATTGATTTTGGTAATTTTCGTGAATCAACAAGGTTTTTGACTACTTTAATCTAGTATTATTACAATAATCAACATATTATAATTTCTGTTATTTCTTCATAACATTGAAAAAATCTTAAAACATGTCCCATGTTGATCAAGTTCTGAGCACTGCGGGACTTCAATGAGAGGGGATCAGTGAAGGTGACAATTCGTCACACACACCCAGCGAGAGAGAGAGAGAGAGAGAGAGAGAGAGAGAGAGAGAGAGAGAGAGGTCCCTGATCATGAATTCAATGTATGCTGCACCAAACCCATGAGGATTCACCAGGCTACACCATAATGGATACAAAACTCTCCTGTCACTTTTGTAAATAGATCCAATCTGCAATGACAATAAATTGGACAAAACAAATCTGCCTTAGCTCTGGATATTCAAAATTCAAAGCCTATTTGACACTCAATCATTTCAGAAACCTTTATTATGAGAATGACCCAACAATGGCCAAATGTTTAATCTTCTGATAATTCAATTCAGCATCAAATTCATCTATCCCTCCCTGTAATACCAAACCCTCAAATAAACGACAGTAGATCTAGTGCGCTTGACAAGATCTCCTTCTTTAATTAATAGCTATATCAATACCAAACACAACAATTCCTACATTCTTATTCTCAACATTTAAGGCTATTGGCATATTCAACCATTTTCCTAGCTTGAATCTCGTTCAATTCATCAAAACGTGCAATCCCATCTCCAGCTAAGACTACTCGACTGGTCTCATCAACTTAAAATTCATGATTCTACTTTCTCATAGAGTTGTCTGTTCCATGTGATTCAAATACACGAGTCTAATTCGGGTGCTAACACTCTGTTTTCTTCATGAACCGAACGAAATTAAGCTTAAAATCATGGCCTATAGATCAAAAATTGAAAGAGAAAATGAAAAAAGAGAAGTTCCGGGACAAAATGCATGATTCGATTTGATGTTAAATAATCTCAAGTATTCAAGATGCCTGAACAAAAAATGAAATAATGCCCTCATTGACAAAATGTCCAGGAGCTGAACTAAATTTCTTTTAGTGGAAATTTAAAAAATTAATAGTTCACAACTACCTATTTAGGTTGCAACCTAAGGACACTCTGTCTTTCATAGTTTGCAAATTACAACAAAGCAAGGAAGGAGAGCTCTGGGATTGAGTAGATACAGTTCTTCAATGTTGGAGTAGACACCCACTTTGCCAGCCAATGAATCGAATCCTGCTTGACCCGCCATTTCGTGAATATTCTCCAATGGTCTATGTACCCTCCCAGCAATGACTCTGCATACTATCAATGCCTTCCTTAGAAAGGGATAATCATCATAAACTTCTACAGATTCAAATGCTCTTCCACTCGTGGACGTCGTAAAAACACCAACTCCACCATTGATTTCCTTCTTGGTGGAGAAACCATGCCTTAGAATTCGACAAACGCTGCATTTATCGGAAGTGCAGAGGCTAGAGGAACCATTCATGCCAAGGGAACATTCAACAGTAGTGCCATGGAACCTCAATAGTTCATTCCCATCGGCTAGGCAACGAGGATGCTTCTTGGCCAGTTTGCTGGCTTTGATCTTCACTATTTCTCTATGTTCTTCAAATTGAGCAAGGGTTTGTTGCATGTTATGTACCTTCAAAATCCTCTCAATCCTCCCACAATTGTTATCGTTCTTCGACAGCTTGCGTTTTGAAAATTAACTCTACAATCTTCCCAGAAGAATCTCCTTCAGCAAGTTCAGTAACTACAGGGGGAAGAAAAAAAACTCGTAAGATTTAGTCGAAAAACGCTGCATTTGGAGGAGTACTATGATAAATCTGAGAATTTGAACCGCTAAAAGCTTTAGAAACTAGAAAAATATCATTCAGACCAGAAATTTCTTGAAGATTTCATCGTCTTTTATTTCCCTGATGAAAAGGGTTCATTTATTTGGTGGATGTTCAGAAATCCAATTGAAAAAGCCACAGAAACTCGAACGACAACCATTCAGATCAGAAATATCTTGAAGTTCCCATCCCTTTTTATCTCTGTAATAAAAGGATTCAAATGTACGGAAATCCATAATCAATTTGTATGCAAAGTATCATCCCTGGCCTAATGTGTTGATCGAAAAATCGTGTACACAATATTTAGGCACTTGGAGGAGCAGTCAAGCAGAGACATTGA
>CAUOFW020006197.1:0-24718 GCA_963454935.2 Ilex paraguariensis | reverse complement strand
TTATTCTGTGGAGGGCCAATATCAACTTGATGTACTTTTTTATCTCTAAGCTTCAAGCTTTCGAGATAGGGTGGACATTTTTGCTCTTAGGTCATCATCCTCTTTCAAGACATACTTACCCCCTTGAGAAGTAGATGGTCTAGTTTCAACAGGGGTAGGAGAGGCTAAGTCCCACATTTAAGAACTATCAGATATGGGTGTCAAAAAAAATTGAATGCCTCTTCCGGACTCTCTCCCCATAAACTCTCCTTAAGCCATCATTTCGACAAGCTGATGTAGTCTAGTGGGCAAGGAGTCATTGAAAAAATCCTACCAGAGTCCAATTCTCAAAAGTATGGTGTGGGCAGGATTGGAGAAGATCTTGATGATCTCTCCACACATTGGTAGAATGTTTTCCCCTTCTTTGACCAAAAAAATTCATGATTTTCCTTTTGAGCGCATTGTTACTGTGTAAGGGGAAAAACTTTCTAAAAAATTCATTATGTAATGCCTGCCAATTAGGTATTGAATGGGCTTTTAAAAATTTAGTCATTGTTTAGGTTTGTCTTAAAGAGAAAGCAAAACGTTTCAACTTGGCCGCTCAGTGTGTCTTGAAATATTCCACATACTTCCTCAAACTTTTATATGTAGATATTGGATTTTCAAATTCGAGTCCATGAAATTGAGGAAGTGGCTACACTATCCTTGCCTTTACATTAAAGAATGGCGCATTTGCAGAAAAGACAAAACAAGAGGGGACACTATTTCTTGTGGGATGTAAGTAATCCGAAACGTTCGAATTTTAGATACTTCCCCTCTCTCACATGAACTTTTCCTTCAAAAGGTTCTGCTACTGATCTAGGTGAAGATGGTTCAGACTAATTCACTGATCCAACAGATTCTACCGGCAAATTTTGAAAGTGAGGATAGTCCTCAGACATAAAAAAAAATAAATGACACGTAGTAAATCAAAGAAAGAATATATACAAAAAGGAATGTCTTTTTACCTTTTACCTTAACACACCTTTTATGATTCCTCAGCAACGGCGTCAAAAACTTTGCTTGATCCGAAATGTGTACACCCAAATGCAGGTGGTCAAGTTATAGTAATAATCCGGTTAAGTCTGGAGTCAAATCCACAGGGAACTATTGTTGGTGTTTCGAAGTAAGCAGTGATAGAGACCATTTGGCTGTAACCTTTGAGATTTATAATGATGATATTTAGGGATTTTCCTGGGCCAAATATATAATTCTTTCCAAGAAGATTTTCTATACAAAATATAAAATAAATTCAACTATAAAAATTCACTCTTTAGTTCAAGGATCTGGACATGTAGTTAATCATCCGGTTTATTATACTTGTGCTTAGTAACTCAATTAACCCCCGTGTCAACAGAAAATTAACTGGAAGATAAAGGTGGATTGTGAGAATTAAAAATATGGTTCTGATGCCTTTCTAAAAGTTTACAATAATTGTCTATGCTGAAACTCAACCCGTCTACAAACAAGCAAGTGTTTCTACAAGGCATCCAACCATGGCATTAATATTCTATTCTTTAAATGAAGCACAATAATGATGAAGATTGAAGGGTAGTCATGAAGATTTAGCCGGGGTACTTGCCTTGAACCAATGAGTCTTTCTATGCAAGAGTTATCTGTGTTGTAGAAAGTACTCATGGTTATACAAAGTACCTTAGTTTTACTAGATGCAATCAATCATTCAGTAAGCAAGTGAAATATAAAGCATTAAGCATAATTGAAATGCACAAATATAACTTTTGGATGATTTTTACATGTCCATTACCTCTTACTAAAGAGTGAGTAAGAAACTACTCACAAACTACTCACTCTTCATGGGTTTGGTAAAGCTAAAAAAGTGAGTAATGTTCATCCCTCTAAGTAGAAGAGTTATAAGATAAAACACACTACACAAGGAGCCGATCTTCGACGAAGAATGAGTGAATCACGTTCCACCCTTCATGGCTTTGGTAAAGCTCTAGAAAAGTGGAAGAGTTTCACTCCTCTAAGGGAAGAAAGAAGCTCAAGCAATGGAAGTGAATGAAACTAATATTGAAAGTAGAAGAAAGCTAATCACTTTTGGAGAGTCCTCCTCAACCAAAAGATGATCTATTCTCCTCTATGAAAATAAATATAAACCTAAGTCTAAGACTAATTCTACATAAAATTGTTGCTTAAATGAAAGCCCCAATCCCCTCCCTTTGAAGCTCCCACAATGGGAGTTTGTATAGGCAAGGAGGAGGGAACAAGAGAGTGTGTAAAAATAGTGTAAGGCCTCCAAAGACCACTGAAAGTCATCCACTTTGCAGCCTATCTAATGAGAACGTTCGAACGTTGTCTGGCGTTTGATCGTTGTTCATTGTCTTTGCTTGATGGCGTTCGAACGCCAAATGTAGTTTGAACCTCCTACTTAAGTAGCCTCTGTTCTTCTGGGAGAGCTATTTCCATACGTAATGAACCACTTGACTTTGCACTCAGCAGCTTGGTCCTCAATAATTTAGGAGAACATTCGAACGTGTATTGGCGTTCGAACGTGGTACTCAAGTATTTTTGTGTTTTCCTTATTTGCTACAACATGCCATGCATTAGCACTTCAACAGTCTGATCCTCAATAATTCAAGAGAACGTTGAAACGTGGATTGGCATTCGAATGTTCTTGCCTTGATCCAAACTTCTCCAATTTTGCTCTAGAATATGCTGGTGTTGCACGAAAGTTTAGTATTCATTGCCCTTGGACCGTTGTACACTTTATGTCCTGAAATGTTGTCATTTAAACTCTATCAAAGTATAATTATTTTTAAAAAAGCATAGTAATATGCTAATTTTAACAACTATTCACATAGGACTTGAAAGTCTTTGCTCTCTTACTGCGTCTAAGTGCCTCTTCATTTTCTTCATCTATAGACTCGTGGTCTATATCGCAGTATCATGAGTTCTTTTAAGAGAACTCTCTTCACATGCATTTTTACTAGAAAAAACATTTTCAAAGAATGATGCATTTTTTGACTCAATGATTGTATTGACATGTATATCAGGAATATCATATTTATGCACGAGAAAACGATATGCACTGCTATTTATTGCATAACCAATAAAAGTACAATCAATAGTCTTAGGTCAGATTTTAATCCTTTTGAGAATAGGAACCATCACCTTAGTCAAACACCCCCACATTAAATATTTGTAGGAAGGACTCCGACCTTTCTATAATTCATAAGGAGTTTTGTCTAACTTCTTGTAGAGTAGTCTATTTAAAATATAATTTGCTGAAAGCAAAGCTTCCCCCCATAAGTTCTAAGGTAATCCTGAACTAATTAGCATGGCATTCATCATCTATTTCAATGTTCTATTTTTACATTCAGTAATTTCATTTTGCTAAGGTGTATAAGGCACAGAAGTTTGGTAAATAATACCATGCTCTTGACAGAACCTATTGAAAGGTGTATCATATTCACCACCTCGATCACTTCTTATTACCTTAATCTTTCTACCAAGTTGATTCTCAACCTCATTCTTATAGTGTATAAATTTTTCTAATGCTTCATCTTTACTTCTTAGCAAATATACATAGCAATATCTTGTGCAATCATCAATAAGAGTAACAAAATACTTCTTTCCACCTCTAGTTTGAACATATTTCAAATCACATGTATCACTATGAATTAATTCTAGAGGTTCAGTACTTCTTTCAATATTATGAAATAATACTCTAGTTAATTTTTATTCAACACATGTCTCGCATTTATGATTTGCATCAATATTGAATTTAGGCAACAATTCTAAATTCATTAATTTACGCAAAATATCAAAATTAACATGTCATAATTTACCATACCATACATTAGAAGATTCAAGCATATAAACAGAAGATGTGTTCTTTTTATTAAAATCAAATACAATGGTCATTATATTCATCTTAAAGAGCTCATTGCTCATATATCCCTTGCCCACATAAATTTCACTCTTGGTGAGTACAAATTTGTCAGACTCAAAAACCAACCTAAAACCCTTCTTACTCAACAACGATCCAGACACAAGATTATTTCAAATTTTTGGAGCATATAACACATTATTGAGAGTAAATTCTTTTTTGGAAGTCATCTTCAATATAACCTTTCATTTGCTTTCAATTTTGGAAGTGGAGAAATTTTCCATGAAGAGTTGTTCTCCATCATTAATTACTTCATATAAAGAGAACATCTTCTTTTCCGAACATATGTGTCTAGTGGCCTCGGTGTCCACCCACCATTCCTTGGTATTTCCCACCAAATTCCGTTTGTATACTACAGCAAAAAAACTCATGTTATAAACATTTTCAAAAAAATTTCTACCTCAGTTATATTGGCTTGGGCAGCCTTCCGCTTGTGGTTCCCTTGTGCTTTACGGCTTCCACAATGCTTTGCACGATGCCCCAGTTTATTGCACACAAAGCAGTTGCCTTTGAACCTTTTGGAGTCACCACCCTTGGTCCCTTGTTGGCCAACATACTTTCTTTTCATGTTAATTTTATGTCCCTCTTCAATCACATGTGCCTTTGACTCCATGGAATGATTACCAACTTTCTTTTCGGAGACTCTATTGTCCTCCTAAATCCTCAATTCTCAATCTCACGATCAAATCTTCAAGTTTCATTTCTTTGCGTTTTTGAAGTCATTCTAATTTGGCGGTAATTTCTCAATAATTGCAGCCACTTGAAAAAATTTACTAAGCATCATCCCTTCAGCATGAATCTCATGTAAGATCACTTGAAGATCTTGAACTTGACTTATGGTAGTCTTGGAATCCACAATTTTGTAGTCAAGGAATCTACCCATAACGAATTTCTTTATTCCGGCATCCTCCATCTTGTACTTTTTATCCAAGGATTTTCACAGCTTTCTAGTCGACTTGATTGGACTATACACATTATATAATACGTTATCCAATCCATTAAGGATATAGTTTTTTACACAGAAAATCAGAATGCTTTCATGCATCTACCACAGCAACAACTTGGCGGTCGATCTCATTCTAACTACAAACTGGAGCATCTTCACAAAGAAACTTTACAAGATGCAACGTAGTGAGATAAAACAGTATTTTCTATTGTCATCCTTTGAAATTGTTCCCATTGAACTTTTCGAGTTTCTCCTCATGAGACACATGAGTAGGAACAAAAATAGGCACCACAAGCACAACATGATTTGTAGTAGTATGAACATTATTATCATTTTGCAGCCATTTCTGATAAACAAAGATTACAAACTATTCAAAATAGTAAAACAGTAACACTTTCAAAAGCAAGTTATTAAAACAAAGACAATCTATGTTAATGTTCAATGTCATTGTTTTGAAGTTACTGTTTTAACGTTTCTGTATGGTATCACTGTTTGGTGTAACTGTTTAACTCAGAGTCACTGTTTGAATTAAACACCTAAACAAAACATGCCATTTTTCACAAAATTTTTAAGTCCCTTCAAAATATCACAGATTGTCAAAAAATAGGTTAACAATTTGTAATATTTTAAAACAGTCTAAAAATTAAAACATGTATCAAAAACACAACAAGCAACTATACAAATTTAGAAATCTGTATTAAGATTGTTGTTTGTGGTATTTCAAATATTGTAAAATTACTTATTGAAATTTCTAATTTAAACTATGTAAGCATAACAAAACAATAAAAGTTTAGTATGAAACAATTACACAAAAAAAATCTTATATGAAAGAGTTACACAAAAGAGTTACAAGAAAGAGTTACACGAAAGAGTTACATGAAAGAGTTACTGCAGTCTGACGAAACAGTAACGACAAACAGTTGCACATAACTGTTTGTCAAACCAAAAGAAATACTTACCCATTTGTAGAATAGAATTGAAGTAGATCAAGGCTAGTGTTTAACATTACGTCCTTAAGATAGATTTCACCCCCAGACATGGTGCTTATGAAATACCGACCGTCTGCCTCTCAGAATACAATGATTTTTACACGAGCAAAAATAGTACTTCAATCTACTCGTCTAGCGAATCAAAAATTGTATTATGTACTCTCCAATACACTGCCTTAATGCCGAAAATGGACTAAACAATGAATATTATCTATAAATGAATGCATGAACTGAGTATTTTTAGACATTCTGGTGACTGTTCAGACAGCTAACATACTAAAAGTCACAACCCAGAAGATAAAATGCAACAACCAGAAGACACATTGAGTAACTGTTCTCCACGAACAGTCACAACCCAATTTCGGATTGGACTCAAAATTTCGGATTGGAGGGAAGCACAAATTCGAACTAGTGCGATTCAAAGAATACTGAATATTAAATTCGGATTAAGATTTTTCTCACCCAATTGATTAAACGATTTTTTTTCAAAAAGATAGGATTTGGTCTAACCCACACCCACACCCGAGCCCGGCCCAACCGAGCAGGCGGCACGCGTGTGTGGTCGAACCGAAGGCATGTAGGCGCTCGCTCCACTCATAAAATTGTGGTACCCCTTGGGATCCAATCCCATAGAGCAAACTTGGCCTATATATGCCTATGTTGAATTTCTTCCTCAACCATTGTGGGATTGGTGTCAAATTCTACATTGCATAACCTTTATTTTCACATTTCAAGAGGATCACTTTTGAGCCTATTTTCTCATTCATTTCTTACTCAATTTGAGAAAGTGAATATACTACATTATTTTTCTCACGAAGTAGAATATGAACTCACAAAAATTTACTCGAAGTAACAAATGGGTCTCACTTTAATTTAGCTTCAAAGTCGACCAAAAATTCAGTTTTTATACTTAAAAAACTGTTTTGGTCTAACATAAATTTTATTTCATCAAAAGATCAATCAAACTCTAATTTTTAAGATCTCAAAAATTATAATTTGTATATATTAATTAAGGGAAATTAAAATATAATAATCGACATACCTGAGACCATTGTCACAGATCTTAAATTATTTGATCATTGATCCAGGAACTGTTTCGGTTTAGCTCCAATATCATCAATTTCCATCTTCTAACATCTAATCTTACAATAAACAAATTGATGGAGATTATGCACATTTATAGTAGAGAGGATCGATTTTTTTTTGCTCAACCATATTTTCACCTCCCATAAAAGTAGAATTCTATGAAACTAATCTTTTCAATTGATCAATAATAAGCTATTAGTTATACTGGTTAAACTAGGATTGGTAACATTATTATTATTATTTGACCCAAATTAATTATTAGATAAATAATAACATTATTATTATTATTTGACCCAAATTAATTATTAGATAAATAATAATTAAGTAAATATATATGATGTGGGTCACATTAAATTTTACACGGAGGACTCGGTGTAGCAACGTGTTTTTCAAGCTCCAAGATTGAGAGGCTTAGCTACAAGGTGTTTTCCAAGCTCCAAGATTTTTTTCTTGTGCAATGCTTATATTTTCGTTACCTCTTAGGGTGACCTTTTTTCTTATCTAAAAAGGTTATAAAGGTCTTGATCTTTGTCAAAGTGGTGCTTTTGGAGGTGACGAATTCGGAGGTGGACTGATGGCAAGGAGGGGAGGATGAGCAAGAAGAACGATAATACGCCCTGGGCCTCAGTGTTGGGCCTATATCTCTTAGCGGATCTGGGTATTTTAGACATTTCATACGGGTAAAATATGCATTTCAAGTTTATTATGTTGCCTCCTGAGAACTGACGACTCGTCAAGTTAGGAGTGAAAATTTTTTTAGTGCTTATCAGGTACCCATTGCAGTGTCAAGTGGTATTTACAACCAATAAAAAATCACCACACAATTTGTTTGCTAAACATAAATGAAAATATACAATTTTTTATACATATATATATTTTTTAACAGTGTACAACATTTCATTACATGATGTGCAATATGTCATATGGAACATACAATCTAGATCACATAGAGGGAGAGCTGAAACAAAAAAGTGAAAAATTGCAAAGAAAATTGTGACTGGGTGCATTATTGAGAGCATTAAAAAATGAGAAATTCAAAATATAAAACAGGACAGACTTCAATAAATCTATTCGACAGTCTCAAATAAATTCATCCAACGGTTACCAACATCCCTCAAAACCATTCACATTGCGTTGTGTCTTTGTGCACAGATTACCTCTAATAATAAATAAATAAGGAAAGGATGCAATAAATAAGAAAAGGAGTTATCCCACATCGATAGCGTTGGAGAACATTCAATGGGTGGACAGTTACGTAAGTATAAAATGTGGTGTGTAGGTTGGCAATTGGACCTTAACATTATGGCATAGTAAGTTGGTATAGCTTAAAATGTTCCTTGGGCTTAGGTACAACTCTTTAATGAGACTAATTTTTTTTGAAATTATAGAATTCACTCTGAGAATTCTTTGTACGTGGATTGTAGTTATGAAATTCACGAATTCAATTTTTTGAATTCATAATTTTGAGGTGAATTTTTTTCGAAACTGTGAATTTGTGTTTTGAGTGTCTCACAAATCATTTGATTCAACGTACAACACCTGACACTACGAAATGGTACTTTTTTTCTTTGAACAGATGCCAAGTGGTAGTTGGTAAGCACCAAATATGTTCTCGCTAAGAGTGAGTCGTAAAATAAAATTTAGAACAGATAGACACAATGTTATTTACAAGATGACAAAAATACTCAAAAATATTGATGAACAAGAAGAGTGTTGATGTAATTCGTACTAACTAATGTACAATAAGAGCATTGTTAAGTAGGTTCATAGGGCATATGCTCTAATGCCCAAAACAGAAGTTCTTAATTAACTTAACCTTCTTGTTTTGTTGGGAATCAAAGCAAAAAAACAAAACACTCGCGGGGGGGGGGGGGGGGGGGGGGGGGAGGAATTATTGAAATTTTCACAATTGATGCCCACATATGATGTGGAATAAAAGGAATGACAAAAAGTTTGCCAATAAAATTATTGAGTGCGGCTACCCGTAATTACTTATCAAAGCATCCAAAAATAAATATAATAGGGGGTGTCAATGAGTCATGGCGTGTTATTCTGAAAGCGAAGTTGATTTTTAGCAATGCTAAATTCGACTCATCTAGCTCGGAAAAAACAAAACCTAGTGTACAATTTGATAAAGCTCCATTGAAAAAAAAATTAAGCCAAAAATAACTGTCAAGATAAAACAAAAATATTGTTAATTACAATCTTATGGGTCCAGGCCCAACTCAGATAATAGTTCTGGCCCAATTCAAATAGTAGGCTCAGCCCAGACAAGCCCCAGTGGGTCTGGCCCAAAAGAGACCTAGATCTATTCAGACTCACCAAAGCCCCGAGAGTCATGTCATCCTAAAGTCAAGAAGTCAGTAATGCCATCAAAGAGTCTCATCCATGCCATAATGGAGTGAGGAGGTCTGTCATGCTATCCTGGAACCATATCTTGTGGAGATCTCCACACCTTCTCTGCAACTGTCTTATCTGTTGCGAGGATGACGACCCCTTCACCAAATTAGCATTTCTGTTTGTGATAGGGTGTCTCAATTTGTCATGAGACACCTATAAATTGTAAGTTCCGCCTACACATAGAGGGCATCTCTCACATCTTGTATCTCACATATCACTCACACCTGAGCACTCAACACTCCTTGAAGCAATAAAACACTCAAGTCATCTTAGCCCTTCGTAGTGGAGTAAGTCACCTTGACCAAATCACTTAAATTGTATTTTGCTTGTGTTATTTCTCCTTATTTATTTATTACATTTTTTACTTGACAAGTGGTGCATAAAAATCAATTTGTGCATCATCACCATCTAATAAAAGTGTTCGGAGCAAACACCGACAAGAAAAAGAATACAAAAAACAAAATGTGATTTACAATTTGTATCATTAAAGTATGCACATAATTTTAGGGTTAATACATATTTGGTCTAAAAACTATACGGTTTTTGTCAATTTAATCCCCAATTTTTGAATTAAGTCAATTTGATCCTTCGACTTCTCAATTTGTGTCACTTTGATCTAATCATAAATAACAGTTCGACTTGACTAACAGAGATGTTTACGTGACCACACTTGAAGGGCCACTTTGGTCCCTCAAATTTGTTACTTGTTTCATTTTAATTCTTCAAGTTTATAGTTTGTGTCACTCACGTGAGATGCCTGTGACAATATTCGTTAGTAAATTCCACCGGCCACAATTTAAAGATTGATGGTGAAATTGACATAAAATATATAGTTTGGGAGCCAAAAATATATTTTACACTAATTTCTATTTCCTTAAAGTTTTAATTAAAACAATTGCATTTTTAAAGTTTTAACTGAATTTCAATTCATTATTTTCATGCAGATCTTTTAATTTATATCTACAGAAGAATGTCACATGATTTGTCCATAAAGATTAATGTCCAACAAAAAATATCTCAATTACGTATATTTCTTTCTCTCTATGTCTCACAGTATCTCTCAAATTCTCACTCTGTAACTTTATTTTTAGCTTTCTTATCTTCTTTTTTTGAATCAGATAAAATAAAATAAAATAATATAATTTTCTAGCTTACACATTAAAAAAAATTCAACAAACAAATATACCCTTTTACCCAAATTATGATTTGGTCACGGAAAGTCATTCCATAATAATAAATTAGTGAATTTTGATGCAATGACTAAACAAAAGCTCAATTAAAACTCTTAAAGATTTAACTGTTATAGTTAAAACTTAAAGGAACAAATAAAAATTGGGTACATATTTTAAGGGTGAAATTGTAATTTACACAAAAACAAAAACAACACAACCCTTCCTTAAAAAAGTAATTAAAAAGTCTTAAAAAATAAAAAATAAAAATACTTTAAACAAAAGCTATTGGTTTTCGGACTAGATTCAACTAGTAGAGAATAGAAGAGTTAAAATAGCACCAAAAAAGTAAGTATTGGAAAAATTGGACTTAAGGCCACTTTTTAAGCTGCTCTCCTCCACTGCAGACTTGATCGACCAACTTTAATTGGAACCCTTTAGCCTAAGACAAAGTGGGTCAAAAGCCAGACAACCAAATACTAACCACCCAAACATAAGTGAAGGAAATTTTGATAGCAAAATATCGGATAAGTCTTACTTTTCCCATCCCAACAAAAAAAACTAGCAACTTTCTTTTAGGACAATCAAGTCTTTTTTTTAATAATTTATTCCAGCTTACTTCAATACTCTGTCAATCATACATTTATTCCAATTTTACCCTTTCTCGTTAAACCATCAACTAAAATTTTGTTCATCATTCTTTCATCAAACAATAACTATACTATTGCTCATAATTTTTTTACAAATTTCAATTTATATAAAAATTGGGAAGTAAATATAATGATTGCTTATGATTTTTTACAGTATTTTAAAGTTTATATAAATTTACTTTACTTTTAGTTAAACATGTGTATCAAATTTCCATTTTTGAAAAAAATAAATTTATTAATCATCCTACTAATGAGATAAACTATATTTTGAATAATTCTTAAATGTATTTTTTTTTTTTGGACAGCTAACCGTGTTAGGTGATGTGTATGGAACGATTTATTTTATTTATTTATATTGAAACTTTACTGATTTCTCATAAGATGGCATTTATGTAGTTAAAACCTAATGGGCAAAAGAGAAATGATTGTAGAATTAAGATTTATTTGAAATTATACTAAAAAAGAAAGACTTAGTTGTGTTAACTCAAAAGTTAATAGGACACAATGGTTTTTTGTCACAAAAAAATAAAAATAAAAACAGGCCTTATTAGTTATTTTCTGAATTTTGATTTCTAGTCGTGGCTTGCAAACTACCCTATTTATCAAGTAGACTTTGGCATACAAATACATCTCTAAAGCTCCTTCAAGTTCAATACCTTATCTATACCCAGAAAACAGGTACAGCCCCACTCCAAGAAGCATGGATATAAACACAGGACATAGATATACACACATTATTTTTGAAAAAATCATACACAAACATGTCAGGACAAACTTTAAATGATTGTTCTCATCTTCTCAAGTTCATTTTTGTAAGAAAAAAACTTCTATGCATTCTCTCTTTTTATTAGTAAAATTTAAGTACAATTTCTACATGACTAGTCTCAACAATTTTATTTTCTTTCATAATATAAAATAGTAATTTGTCACTTTCTTGAGATGGAAATTTTCAATTATTTAGTCTTTGGTAATTACTTGTTAACAAATGTTTATACTTAAGAAGTAAATACAACCTAGAGATAAATTGTTGGCAAGTAAACTTCCGCCTCTCCTTTTTGGAGGACATCGTCGAAGCCATCAATTATATTATGGAACCGGGTGTTGATCTAGAATTGCTTTCAGGTCAACCCAGTTAAGAAGTTCCTTTAGGAAGGATAGAGGGCGAGCCAAATCTTCTCAAAAATGAAGATCGATGAAGGAGAGAGACGACCAGAGAGCACGCTTCTGTTACAAGCAACTCTGACCTCATCAGAAACTAACAACCTCAGATCCTATGACTACTAAACTGAGAGTAAATTATAACCATCCTCAACGCCTATTGAAAGCAATGGACATTTACAATGAGTTGCTCCCCCTAGAGCTAAATCGAGTTGTCCTGCAATGACCCAAGTAACACCACTATCTGTCCAACCAGGAAAAATCACCGTGTAAATCTGCACTCCTCTAATCAATCACATCAAATACTGAACAGCTACCCTGCTATCCCAGAAGAAACTAAAGACTCGACCTCAATGAAAAATGTGTAATCGTGTGTACCGAAGTCAAACACCGCATCACAAGCTCTCTTCACTTCTGAAAACTTAGTATGCTCGTGCTGCGCCCCCTGTCAACCTCTCCTTATTATCTTCCTTAACAAGAGGCATTTTTGTTGTGCCCTCCATCATGTAGTGCCCCATCTACCCGCACCTAAGACATGCACCCCAGCTACCACTTATTGTTCTTGGAAGAACTCCCTAATGCTGTGTTTGCCTTCCCTTTAAATGAAATTTAGATGTAGTGGTGAACAAAAATATATTTCTACAATTAGGATCTACACTTTGTCCAAACAGGCTTAGCCTGTTCATCCTCTATACATAAACGTCTTATTATGCACCTTTGCAATAAGAAAATAAGGAAGAATTACCAAATGAGAATCCAAGTGACTGCCGTGGCCAAGTACAAACAATGAGGCTTTCAAGAGTATCTAAAAAATGTCGATATTCGACATATATCCAACATAGACACGTGTCATCTTTAAATGAGTTTCCGTGCTTCTTAGGTCTCACTGATTTTGTCAAAACGTCAATAATGAGAAACATGTCAACTGATATAAAATGACTGAAACAAAAACAACTGCATGTTGGTGCATGCACGTTGCAAATGCAAAATATTGGAGTTATTGACAAATCCAAAAGAAAATTCAGATAATGAGTAAAAATGTAGCGGAAACAACCCTCAGGCTGTGGGTTTGGCTCCGTCGTACAGATAATGTCAAAGTCTAAGTTTATATCCGGCACTCCCAATCAAAAGGGCCATGCTGAATGCTGCCCCTTTTCTATCATACAAGTGTAATCAAAGGTCATCATATCCATGTTAATTCGACATCATTCCACAAGTTGAGAGTGATTTCATCCCATAATAAACTCTTTCGGAAAAATTACAAGAGTGCTAATTAAGCATATTTGTGGCTAGCAGCAAAATAATCCTTCTTGCCTGCTTTCATATATGCTATTTAAAATGGTCAAATGATAAGAAAATAAATATACAAATTTTGCCCACAATGCAGCATCTATATGATGAGAGAATATCTACCGAAAACAGTTACAAGGATGGAATGTTATTCACAATGAAATATCAACCCACAATTACCAGAATACGCTAAACCCTTGGCAACCCACAATTTGTGTACATTGATTCTAAATTGGGTGAATTCCCAATCTAGATCACCAAAATATATGACTCCAAATTGTAATATTAACCCTTAATAAATTCGCTTTGAAACATGCAACACAAATATAAAATACATATTAATTGACGTGTTTATAGATTTATAATTATATATTATATTGAATAATAAAAAATCGAGCAAAAATATAAGATAAATAATAACTGACTTAATATTTTTATAAATGTTTTATGATACATAATGTTGTAGAGTACTGAAAACAATCTAAATAAGAATTCCAAAATGAATTGTAATCCAAAATACCGTACCAACAAAGCATACCCTCATCGTACCGTGTACCTAAGAAAGTGTCGTACCATATACCCGTATCTGTACCACACAACAAAACAACTCAAGATCCAAGTAACATATCAACTCCTACAAAACCGCGGATCTCCAACTTAGTACCTTCCTCTACTTGACATATATTACTTAAAAGTGTCATATTTTGGGGGAAACAGCTTGGCTCAAAAAATCAGATCAACTCTGTACAATCGGCATTTCATTGAAAAGCATTGAAATACTTACTGAAAAAGAATTGCAGTATAAATAAGAAACTTTAACTCGACAATCTACAGGGGACAAGAACTAATAATATATGCAATATTTAACCCCATCTTCCTATCATTGGTCAACAACCTTCCCTGGAGGACCATATGGGCGAAGAGAATCGAGACTGGAAAACCACGAGAAAAGAACCCATGTGAGGAGTAGACATTTCAAAACAGTAGTAATTAGTGCATAAAAAAGACAACAACTTCTGAAATCTAGATAAGTACGATGCAAATCACCATTTTTCCTGCAGTTTTGAGGAACCCTCCAAGATTGCATTGATGATCTCTTCAAGCTTGGTGGCAAAGACATAAACAGTTTCCAACCTTGAAGCATGATTTTAAGATCAATGAAGTTTGCTGTCAAGCCCAAAACAGCAGTTTGCATGCATTGTGCAAACTTGATTCAAATCTTTGCTAGGTTCACAAAACCCACCAAAGTAAGAAGTATCCAAGAATCTTATATTCAATCCAATATCTATCAGATAAGAATCAAATTTGATATTATTAAGGACATCCTGATCATGTAATCCTGGATACGTTTCTTGTGAGGAGTACCAGAACTTGTAAAACCCTATTGACTGGTTATTGGACCTTACAAACTTAAAGCCTCCATTGGGTCTGTTCTCCACATCATTAGGGTCACCTGAGAAATGGTCACAGGCAATCTGAAAATCTGCATCCGAAGTAAAATGTGGGAATGGGTCCCTGAACCACATGATATCAGCATCCTGAAAAACAAAAACCAGCGAAATAGCATTGGAAACAATATATTTCCACAAGCCTAACCAGACATAGTACTACATTAACGTAGCAAGCAAATACTTGGCTTTTTTGAAAGATAATCCCTGTTGACATACTCATCAATAAAACCTAGATCCTCCAATAAATCATAACATGACCCATTAATTGAGTCACATTGTTGAGGGAACACATAACGGCATCAAAAATATCATTAATCCACATACTTCCTCCAAACGGAAAAGGTATGACAGGAATAAAAAGTTTTATTTCTTCTCTGACTGGACTCAAATTGTTTCATGCTTTTCACTTGTCAGTTCCACTGACAATTGACCCTTATTTGGAGCGACTTCCATCTGAGGAAGTATACCTCAAAATGATCCCAAGATGATCAGGCCTGACCAATATTGTTGAAGTGATTCCAAGTTATTGTCAGTTGATTCCAAGTTATTGTCAGTTGCCACAGTTGTTGGACTACTTTATGACAATGACTAAGTGATCTGTTAAGAGTATTAGGTAGTATGTGTAAATTATTAATAGTAAAAGGGTGTATGTGTAATTCTTATTATTGTGAGTTAACTATAAATACAAGTAAAGTATGAGAACTATGTTAAGTTTTTAACCTATTTCATTTTTCTCTAAATATTGTCCTTAATATTATGTTAATCTTCCAAACTTAACATGGTATCAGAGCAAAACCAATAAAAATATTAACTATTTTGGTTCACAGTTGTGTGACCATTGTTGTTGTGTCTGATTGTTCGGTGGTGTCATTGTGTTGTATTGTTCGTTGTGGTCTTGTCTGGTGGTGGTAATAGTCGATTGGTGTGGTTGAGAATATTCTCTATCTTCGTTGGTGTTGTTTGTTGAGTTGTAATGTTCTTCGAGTTTTGGTATATGGTTCTTGGTGGTCACTTCTGGTTCTTCTTCAGTGGTGCTTCGGTGGTGTAGTCGACTGATTATCTGGTTGTTTGGTGGTGTAGTCGACGTTGGTGGCTGCTGGTTGTTGGTTGTTCATCGCCGTCACCCATTGAAGGGGCATTAGGGTTTGTTGGTGAAGAAGACAACTCACGGTTGCGGGTTTGGGCAGCAGATCCAAGCCCAACCCAATCAAGATCGAAGTCCAGTAGCCTCAGACCAAACCCAATCAAGATCGAAGTCTAGTAGCCTCAGACCAAACCGGTTCAAATCCGATTCAGGCCCAGTTCATTCAGTTTTAGAGCAGTTCAGGCCCGGTTCATCCAGTTTTAGACCGGTTCAGTCAGTTTTAGACCGGTTCAAACTGTTTTGTCTCCGGTTCAACAATCCAATGGACTTCCTTGGTCTGGTTCAGTAGTCCAGTGGACTCCTTTGGTCTGGTTCAGCGGTCCAGTGGACTTCTTTGGTCCGGTTCAGCAGTCCAGTGAAGTTCTCCAGTCTAGTTCAATGATCCAGCAATCTTCTCTTTTTCGGTTCAACAGTGCAGTAGGTGATTCTTGTCCGATTCAGTGATCTAGTAATTCTTTTTTTCTATTTGCTACACTTATGGAACCCAAGCAAGACACTTGATCGGTTACTATTACACGAGAGAAGTATGCTCAGTTCCTGTCCCAACAACTGGCTATCCCATCTCCTTCCACTGCTACTTTTGCCCAGTCAAGTATTCCTTCCACTTATTTATTGTCCTCCGCTCACAGTCCCTAGATCATAGACTCTGGCTCTTCTGACCACACAACTGGTGCGTTTGATTTTTTTTTACTTATCAGTCTGCTACTTCTATACGTAGTGTTACTCTTGCTAATGGTACTTGTTCTAAAGTTTCAAATCTGGGAACTACTTACTTGAGTCCTAATATGTCCCTATCTTCTGTGTTATTTGTTCCTCACTTTCCTTTTAGTTTACCTTCCATTAGTAAGATTATTCATTCTCTCAATTGTTCTATGATTTTTTATCCCTTTTATTGTGTCTTTTAGGATCTCAAGACAAAGAGGAAGATTGGTACGGGGCATAAAGCTGGTGGCCTATATTACTTTGATTTTGATTTACCTACTCGGACTCTATAGACCTTGTTGTCTCCTTTTCAATGACATTGTCGTCTTGGACATCCCTCTCTTCAGAATTTGAAGCGCCAAGTTCCCAGTCTTAATTGTGTGTCATCTTTGTCTTGTGAAGCTTGTCAACTTAGTAAGCATCACCGTATGTCATTTCAGTCTAGAATTAATAATCGTGTGTCTAGTCCATTTAAGTTGGTACATTCTGATGTATAGGGCCTAATAAAGAATATTTCATCTAATAAATATCCTTATTTTGTGTCATTTGTGGATGACTATTCTTGTGTGACTTAGTTGTTTTTTATGAAAGTTTAGTCTGAATTATTCTCTATATTTAGACTTTTCGTAAAGAAATAAAAATTCAATATGGTTGTCGTATACGTATTTTACGTTCTGATAATGCTCGAGAATATGAATCTGATCTTTTTTTAGCTTATCTTAGTAAAACTGGCATTATTCATCAGACTTCCTATGCTTACACATCTCCACAGAACAGTATTGCTGAACACAAGAACCGTCATTTGTTGGAAGTCACCCGTGCCCTGTTATTTCAAATGAATATTCTCCGATACTTTTGGAGTGATGCTGTTCTTATTGCTTGTCACCTTATTAATCATATTTCATCCTTTGTGTTAAATGGGCAAAGTCCATATTCTGTCCTTTTTCCTAGTAAGCCTTTATTTTTTCCAACTCTTAAGGTTTTTGGATGTGTTTGTTATGTTCATAATTTGTGTCCTGGGTTTGATAAACTTGACCCTCAAGCTACTAAATGTGTATTTTTGGTTATTCTTGCACACAAAAAGGGTATCGTTGTTACAGTCCTTATCTGCGACGATAATTTACTAGTGCTGATGTCACGTTTGAGGAATCTGTTCTATATTTTTCAGCACTTTCTCAGTCTTTGGAGCTGAACTTTGGGTCATCTCTCGTACCACCATCTCTTCCCTCATCTTCAGGTATCCCGCTGCCCATTGTGTTACCATCTACTTTACCTCTTCGTGTATACTCTCGTCGTCCTCGACCATCGACTAAGGCTCCCATACTGTCTTCCTTGCTGCCTTCTGATCCTAGTCCATCAGGTAATTTAGGCTCTTTAGCTATTGCTCTTCGAAAAGGTACTTGTTCATGTGTTACTAATTATCTCATTGCTCATTTCATTTCATATGATGTCTTGTCTCATGTCTTCTCTTGTATTACCTCTCAATTATCTACTATAGCTATTCCTAAATATTTACAGAATGCATTATCTGATCCAGGTTAAAGGAAAGCTATGGAGGATGAAATGGGTGTCTTACATCATAATGGGACTTGAGATCTCGTTCCTTTACCTCCTAGGAAACGAACTGTTGGTTGTCGTTGGGTGTATACTGTTAAATTTCATCCGGATGGTTCTGTGGAGCGTCTCAAAGCCCAGCTTGTTGCAAAGGGCTTTACTTAGATCTATGGTGTTGATTATGAGGAGACTTTCTCTCCTATTGCCAAAATTTTCTCAGTTCGTATCTTGATTTCTTTGGCTGCTAATCTTGATTGATCCTTGTTTTAGTTAGACGTCAAGAATGCCTTCTTACATGGTGACTTGGTTGAAGAGGTATACATAGAGCAGCCACCCTGGGTTTACTGCTCAGGGGGAGTATGATAAGAGTGTATGTCGATTAAAGAAATCTTTGTATGATTTGAAGCAATCACCGAGAGCATGGTTTGGTAAGTTTTCAGATGCAAATTTTAGAGTTTGGTCTTCTTCGATGTCAGACAGACCATTCTGTGTTTCATAGACAGACGGATACTGGATATGTTCTATTGGTGGTCTATATAGTTAATATTGTGATTACTGAAAATGATTCTGAGGGGATTGCCAAGTTAAAAATCTTCTTACAAAATCGATTTCATACTAAGGATTTGGAAAAACTCAAGTATTTCTTGGAAATTGAAGTGGCTCGATCTAAACAAAGTATTTGTTTATCACAAAAAAAATATGAACTTGACATGCTAGAGAAAGCAAGTTTGCTGGTTGGCAGACCGATTGATGTTCCTATGGATCCGAATCAAAAACTATTGATGGATAATGGTGCACTGTTTGAGAATTCGAGTTGGTATCGCAGATTTGTTGGGAAGTTTAATTATCTTACTATTACTCGATTAGATATTTCCTATACAGTCAGTATAGTAAGTCAGTTCATGGGGTGTCTTAGTATTCTGTGATATCTCAAACGAGCTCCTGGACTTGGATTGTTATATCGAGCTAAAAGACATCTTAGTGTGAAAGGTTTCTCAGATGCTGATCGGACTGGCTCTCCTTCTGATCGGAGGTCAACCACTGGTTATTGTACTTTCTTAGGTAGTAACGTTGTCTCATGAAAAAGTAAGAAACAATTTATGATAGCAAGATCCAGGACTGAGGCTGAGTATAGGGCAATGACCCATACAACGAGTGAATTGACTCGGCTTCTACGTTTCCTCCAGGAAATTGAATTGCTAGTTCAACTTCCTTTATAGTTGTTCTGTGACAACCAGATAGCTATCCATATCGCTGTTAATTCGGTATTTCACGAGAGAACCAAATATATTGAGGTTGATTGTCACTTTATTCGAGACAAGATAGTAGTTGGGGAGATTACAACTCCATTTGTGAAATCTGAAAATCAACTTACAGATATGTTTACCAAAACATTGAATCATACACGTCTTATAGTGATTTGTTCCAAGCTTGGATTATATGATATATATAATCCAGCTTGAGGGGGAGTGTTAAGAGTATTAGGGTATTATGTGTAGATTGTTAATAGTAAGAGGGTGTATATGTAATTCTTATTATTGTGAGTTAACTATAAATACAAATCAAATATGAGGGTTAGGTTAAGTTTTTAACCTCTCCCTTTTCTCTCTAAATATTGTCCTTAATATTATATTAATCTTCCAAACTTAACATGATCAAATGGGAAAAATTAGACGTAACAGTTCAATAGACAATGAAGAAAAGTTCTTGAAAGTATATGAAGAATTTCATGTCAAACTGCAGGGTAATATCAAAACCAAAAGGAGAAAAAAGGCTGGAAGAAAATTCATGCTATAATTGAACAAACATACTCTTCATAGACATCTTCACAAATAGTTACAAATGACCAAACACAAAAAAAAAAAAAAAAAAAAAAAAGAAGCTGCCTTTGCGATTTGATGTTTCTTCATCACAGTAAGATTGCCTGAAATTGCTCCACCATGCACCCCAGCTTGTAATATATCAACGAATACACACCCAGCGGTTGAGAAAAAGCAACGAGAAAGCAAGCATCCCATACAACTTCACTTAACAACGCCCTTATGGTGTGTGCATTTTCCAAGCACCGTCTTCAATAGGACAAGAATAGGTACAGCACAATAACTCGGGAGGAAAAAAAAAAAAGCAATATGGGATAAATTGGCACAAAAAGGCATCCCAAAACCCTGTTTAAGCATTCACCTGCAGTAAATTTAAAATATATCAGAAAAAAACAAAGGAAAAAACAAAGGCTCAACTGTTTTTTCTTCCTTTTTTCGTGCTATCATTTTCTTCGCTAGTATCATGTAACACACCAGTCCAACTATACAATACTGTCCCCTAGGCTAGGTCTAAACAATCAATGACAGTTCAAAACTTGCCCTTATAAATCACTTCAAACGCCATGTATTTTCACTTCACTCACTCATTTTAGTCCCAAGTCTCAAGGGACTTGGCTTTTTGTCTAGATTATCACAATCCACCCCCTAAGGGTCATACATCCTCATATGGGATCTGTTCCACATTTTCGAACCTAGGTGAGTGGGACGACTCCACCACGCTAGCTGCTAGCATCCCACGCCACCATCCCCTGACTGGAGTGCACAGATTACGTGCTCTCCACACCACATGGGCCAACGGCTCTAACACCACTTGTCACGGTCCAGGCCCGTATGATATAATATTGCCTTGCTTGGGTTAAGCGTTTGAAAATGTGTTATTCCATGAAGGTGCAAAACTCCCATATATGAAGCACTTCACACACGTTTCACCAAAACAATGTGAGACAAAGTACACACACTTTTACCTGCATCTCACCTCATCCATCTTGGCCCCAAGCCTAAGGAGTCTCAGCTCTAGCTTTGGGTTACCACATCATTTGTTGTTAGCCAAGGTTTGCATTGCATTCATCCAAAACCAATAGATTTAGTGAGTTTAATGATATCTGTGGAAGGCAAAGAAAGAAATGCTGTGTTTAACGCTAAATTGCACTTGTCAAAACCCAGTCCGAATCTTGAAAACTGAGCAAGATGAGTTTGAGCTGAGGGATATGGGCGAAATGTGCTCCAGCACAACTTGGTTAGAATTTCAGTTCCCAGTCTGAACTTCTGTTATTTTTATAACATAATCAAGCTTATTTATAATGGTATACAATAATTTTTTCATTATGGTTGCATATTGCCATAGCATACAAATAGATCAGCATACTAGTAAGCAGTGAAGTTGAGTTTATATCGTCCTCAAGTGTTTAATTTGCCTCCTCCATTTATAGAATTATTTTTCCTATAGAATTATTTTTCGTATAGAATCTCCAAAATTCCTTACTATTCTCACTGTTGCACTCCTAACCATATACTGTTCTTCCTTTCTTTTCTGTTTAAGAAATTATAAGAAACTTGCATTAGTTAGAAACAAGCAAGTTAAACACAGTCCAATAGGGCCTTATGAGCCAATCCACAGCTAAATTAGCAGTTACGGGCTTCCTTTAGCACCTCTTAAACCATCTTAGAAAAACAACTACCAAAATACTAAGGCTAAAGCCGTAATATCCCTAGCTTTGTTAGCTACCTTTAACATCGTGAACTCGGTTCTCAGTAACTTGTCATATCACTCTAAGCGAATCTGACAAAATTGACCCTTTGAAACCCATATCTCGAGCCATACAATATCTTCCATGCTGGCTATGCCCACTCTTAAATGATGACAGCTGGCACGTAATGCATAAACAGTGTCCCAAAGCCAACATTCTTGCAAATTTCAATCCATGAAAAGTAGGAGCAATCCATTCCCATAAAAATCCAGAATATGACATACAAAAATTTTTTTCACAAGAATCACAATACATAATGAATAATGAATTTGATCTTAATAACCATCCCACACACATTTAACACAACCAACCTCCATGTAATGTTACTTGGACAAAGCAAAATGCGATGTCTAAGAACAAAAGGACAAATGGCCACCAATATCACTTGTGAATTGTGATATGGCACCCAAAAAAGGTATAAAAATTAAGATTGGTATCACAGACAAGAAGGTTTAAGTTTCAAGGATGCACCTAATTAGAAAATCTAAGGTGCATACCTACTTGATGTCAATCAACAAAAATACAGCCCAGCATGTGGATTAGTTTTCGACAACTAGAATCTTTCAAGTAAAAGAACAAATTAAGTTGGGATGATCACCCATATTAAAAAAATTGACAACCAGATGAAGTATAAAATAACATTCTCAAACTGGCTTTTTAGACATGTTAGGTTTAGAGAGTTAACATAACACAATATTAGAGAAACAAAGAGTGGTCAAAAAACATTAACCTACCTCTCACAAACAACTTGTATTTATAGTTATCTTGTACTCATACAAAGTACGAATATACCCTCTATATGGTATATTTATTACAACCTAGTATTTACACATAATAATACTATAATACTCTTAACACTCTCCCTCAAGTTAGACTGTATATATCATATAATCCAAAATTAGAACAAATGGTTGTAAGACGAGTACAAGTCAATACTTTAGTAAACATATTTGCAAGTTGATCGTCTGACCTCACAAAATGAGTTGTAATATCTCAACTATTATCTTGTCCCGAATAAAATGAAAATCAATTTCAATATGTTTGGTTTTCTTGTAAAATACTAAATTGCCAACGATGTGGATATTTGAATGATTATCACAAAATAATTATAAAGGAGACTGAACTGGAAAGTCAATTTCCCAAAGAAAGTGTAGTAACCACATCAACTCACTAGTTATATATGTTATTGCTTTATACTCAGCCTCAGCACTGGATCTTGCAACCACTGTTTGTTTACTACTTTTTCATGAAACAATGTTACCTCCCAAGAAAGTACAGTGATCAGTGGCTGATCTTCGATCGGAAGGAGAGTCAGCCCAATCAACATCTATAAAAATTTTCACTTTAAGATGTCTATTAGCTCAATACAACAACCCAAAACCAAGAGCACATTTGAAGTATCGAAGAATGCAAGTGACTTCCTCCCAATGAGGTACTCTAGTGCATTCTATAAATTGACCTACAACACTAACTGCATAGGAAATATTCAGTCGAGTAATAGTGAGATAATTGAGCTTCCCCACCAACTTGCGATATCGACCCAGATTCTCAAACAGTGCACCATCATCCATTAACAATTTCTTATTCAAATCCATAGAAACATCAGTTGATCTACCACCCAGCAAACCTACTTCTTCTAGCATGTCAAGTACATATTTCCTCTGGAATAAACAAATATCCTATTTAGATCTAACAACCTCAATACCCAAGAAGTATCTGAGTTTTCCTAGGTCCTTAATGTGAAATCGGTCCTACAGAAAGGCTTTTAACTTGGCAATCCCCTCAAAATCATTTTCAATAATCACAATATCATCCACATAAGCAACCAATAGAATATGACCAGCATCAGTCTATTTATAAAATACAAAATGATTTATCTGACATCGAATAATACTAAACTCTAAAACTGTACCTAAAAACTTATCAAACCATGCCTTCAGTGACTGCTTCAAACCATACAGAGATTTCTTTAATTGACACACTCTTATAGTACTCCCCTTAGCAGTAAACCCAAGTGGGTGCTCCATGTAGATCTCCTTTACTAAATCACCATGTAAAAAAGCATTCTTAACGTCTAATTAAAACAAAAGTCAATCAAGATTAGCAGCCAAAAAAATCAAAATACGTATTGAGGAGATTTTGGCAACCAGAGAAAAGGCATCCTCATAATTAATATCATAGGTTTGAGTAAAGCCCTTAATAACAAGAAGAGCTTTGAGACGCTCAATTGAACCATTCAGATTAAATTTAATAGTATACATCCATCGACAACCAACAGTCCGTTTACTAGGCGGTAAAGAACAAGCTCTCAAGTCCCATTATGATGTAAGACATCTATCTCTACTTCCATAGCGTTCCTCCAAACTGGATCAGACAACGCACCCTGTAAGGTCTTAGGTATAAAGATAGTAGACAGTTGAGAGGTAAAACAAAAGAAGACAAGAGACAAGACATAATAAAAAATAAAACAAGCAATAGGATGGTTAGTAACACACGAGTGAGTACCTTTCCGAAGAATAATATGTGAAGAAACATAAATACCTATGGGACCAGGATCCAGACGCGGCAAGGAAGACAATAGAGGGCACCTCAGTCGATGATCACGAACTTCGCGCGTAAACATAGAATGAAATAGATGGTGACATAGTAGGCAGCGGAAAAAAACTGACGGCAAGGGAAGAGG
>CAUOFW020006196.1:0-24719 GCA_963454935.2 Ilex paraguariensis | reverse complement strand
TCCCTTTGGGAAGATCACTCTCATGGTTTAGTGTTGGGGTCGTTATCGTCCTAGTAGAATCGTAGTGATAAACTCTGATTCACCATATAATGCCATCATTGGCAAGCATGATTACATGCAATGAAGGTAGTGCATTCATCCTATTATCATAAGATTAAGTTTCTCACTCTAAGGGTGTCATGGAGATTCGTGGCGATCAGACAACATCGAAAAGCTGTTTTTACGCCGTAGCAGGGGTTAGTAGTCGAGCTTAAGAGTGTGATCCCAAGACAGTGGTGGCTAAATAACAATCACAATTTGGTCAACCTGGTGTGGATGACCCCATTATGGAACCACCTGATCGTTCCACGGAGGCCTTGGTCAAAGTTCTTTTGAATCCCGAGGATGATGAAAGATTCTTTTTAATAGGGGCATCATTAGGCGGCACTGAAAAGTCTGACATGATAGACTTCTTACGCCAAAATGCCAATGTCTTTGCATGAGACTCAAGCCGAGATAACGGGTATAAGTGCCGAGGTAATAACTTATCGGCTTCATATGGACCCGTCCTTCAAACCTGTAAGATAGAAAGCTTGAAAAACGGCATCCCATCACACAAAGGCAGTAGATGAAGAGGTGGATAAGTTATTGGGGGCGAGCTCCATTAGAGAAGTGCAGTTCCCCCAATGGTTATCCAACACGGTGTGCGCATAGAAAAAAGGCAGAAAACGACGAGTTTGAGTGAATTTCATGGACTTGAATAAACACATGTCCCAAAGACGAGTATCTATTGCCAAAGGTCGATCAGCTTGTAGATGTGACCGCGGGCCATGAACGTATCTCCTTTATAGATGTTGGGGCAGGTTGTCATCAAATATCCTTGCATGAATCAGATAAGGAGAAGACGACATTCATTACGCCTCGAGGGATCTATTGTTACATGGTAATGTCGTTCGTTCTGAAGAATGTTGGTGCCACTTATGAGCGCTTGATGAATAAGATTTTTAAGCAGCAGCTCGACGTCACCATGAAGGTTTATATATATGATATGCTTGTGAAGAGCAACAAATGTTCTAATCATCTTTGGGTCCTCGGAACAGCATTCGCCGTGCTCTAGAGATACAGGCTAAAGCTTAATGCCTCAAAGTGTGCCTTCGCTGCAAGCTTGGGCAAATTTTTAGGATACTTGGTCACACATAGGGGCATAGAAGCCAACCCCGAGTAGGTGCAGGCGCTGAAGACTACTAATAACATTCAGAAATTGACTGGAATGCAAGCTGCCCTCAACCGATTCATCTCAAGGTCCTCGGATAGGTGCATACCATTCTTCGCCATGCTCAAGGGGATGACAAAAAAGGCTTTGGGGTGAAGAATGTGATTGGGCACTCAAAGAGATTAAAGAATACCTAAGGTCCCCTCCCACCTTGTCTATCCCAACAGAGGAAATGTGCTAAACCTCCACTTATCCGTGTCAGAAAGAGGCGTTAGTGGGGGCTCTGGTTAGGGAGCACGAGGGGATGCAAAGGCCTATTTACTTCATGAGCAAGACTCACCACTGGCACTGATAGTTTCAGCAAGGAAACTCAAACACTACTTTCAAACACATATCATAGAAGTCTTGACCGGTCAGCCCCTTAAGCACATCCTACATAAAGTTGACATATCCAGGAGGTTGCCAAGTGGTCTGTGTAGCTTAGGGAATTCGAAATAAGGTACAAACCCCGTACTTCCATCAAAGGACATATTCTTGTCGATTTTATAGCCGAGTTCTCTGCGTCCAATTCTCACAAGAACAGTTGACTTTTGACGATGTTTGGAGCTTACATGTAGATGGATCCTTGAATGCAAGAGGGGCAAGAGTAGGTGTAGTATTGGCCAGCTTCAGAGGATTCACAGTGGAGCGAGCTATCAAATTGGAATTCAAAGCATCTAATAATGAGTGTTGGTAGGACTCGATATTGCGTACTTGGTCGGAGTTAGATGCCTCCACATTTTCTGCGACTCCCAGTTGGTAGTAAATCAAATCAATGATGACTTTGAGGTTCATGATAACAGAATGAAGGTATATCATCAGAAGGTAAAATCGGGGATCAGGAAGTTGGAGAAGGTAGAAATGTCCTAAATTTCAAGGGCTCATAATACCCATGTCGATGGGCTGGCCTGTCTCGCCTCGGCATTGGCCTCGGAGGTGACTTGGTATATTATCATTGAAAATAAAAAAATTTCGAGTATAAGAGACACAAAGGCCGAGCAGGTACAATCGACGCAAGTCCAAAGAATGCCTCTGAGTTGGATGGACCCCTTAATCAAATATTTGATGGAAGGGGAACTTCCTAAGGATATCAGAGAAGCTAGACAAATCAAACTCAAGGCTCCCAAGTTCTGGATATCTGTCAATCACAAGTTATACAAGAGATCCTTCTCGAGGCCACATTTATTTTGCATCCCCGAGGATAAAATAGAACATTTGCTCTATGAGGTTCATGAGGGTATATGTGAGAGTCATACAGGAGAAAGATCTCTCACACACCGAGCAATGTCTCAGGGGTATTGGTGGCCATACATGTAGAAGGATGCCAAGAGCTACGTCCAGAAATGTGATAAGTATTAGAAAATCGCTCCCATCCTCATACAACCAATAGGAGATTTGAACTTATTGACAAGTCCCTGACCATTTTCTCAGTGGGGCATGGATATTGTAGGGCTCTCCCGAGGGCCCATTTGGACAAGAAATTCCTCCTAGTAATTATTGATTATTTCACAAAGTAGATAGAAGATGAGTCTCTAAGCCGTATTCGGAACGTCAAAACAAAGAAGTTTGTATGACAAAACATTATCACTAGGTTCAGAATCTCTCGGGCCATCATCTCGGACAACGACACTCAATTCAATAGTGGTCAATTTATGGAGTTTTATTCGAAATTTGGAATACACAATTATTATTCCACTCCAACCTAATCACAAAAAAATGGACAAGCGGAGGTTTCAAATAAGACAGTGTTAACCAAAATTAAAAAGAGATTGGAAATGGCAAAAGGTAAGTGGACTGAAGAATTACTCAATGTGCTATGGACCTATAGGACAACGCTAAAGTAAACAACATGCCAAAAATATAAGTCATTTATCTACCGTATTAGAATTGTTAGTATTACTCAAGCATCAATCATTTGCTGAAATTTATATAAGTCACCTCTGGAATTAGCATGTGTATAATAATTTAATATATATAGGACTTTATTTCTTTATATAGATATAGAAAATTATATGTAATTGTATTGCTAATAAATGAGTACAAAATAAATTAGAAGTCCTTATAAAAGAATAAAAACAAGTTGAAAGTTAAATAGGTGTAAAAAATAAAAATTAGAAGTGGGTATAATTGACTTTATTATAATAATTAGAGATAAAATAAAAAATTAAAAAATTTTCGTAGATACTGACATTTATAAGTAGTATAGATTAGTGTGTGTGTGTGTATTTTGATGTGTTATTAAAATAATCTTTAGCCAAAATTGTAGAAGTGATCTTTAGTCATTAGATCAGCAGTAAAAAAAAAAAAAAAAAATTCTAAAACGATTTGAACCTCAAAAACCAAAGGCCATTTTTTTATGTTTTGGGATTTGAAATGCCTTATACTTTATTATATTGTGATAAAGATATATAACATATATTTCAACACATATTATTAATTTTCTGTCACTTTTCATCTCAATTTTAGAGAAATAGATTTGGATGAATTGGATGAAAGGTTAATCTTTCCATTTTTTCATCCTTATTTGCTTTTCTTACCAAACATAATATTTTATTTATCCTTTCAACTTTCTATATTTTCGTTTTTTCACCATATCAAACAATGCATAGAACCCCTCCAACTAATGCATTTGTTGTTCTTTCCCTTCATTGCTGAAAGGATTGTGGCTCTCCCATCCACACCTTTCCTAGCCCCTCTTTCGTTTTTTATTATTAAAAATTCTTGCTAGGGAAATGAGGATTTGATTTGGTGGGTTTCATAAGAATGCTACTATTAATGGGATTAATGGGTGACAATAGCCCTCTAACTTATTGACACTTCAACATAATACAAATGCAATTCAAGTATAAGTTTAGATGGCGCGACTAATTCTTAAAATACTTGAGTTTTTGAGTCGCCTATTTATTTTATTTAATATTCTATTAAGTATTAAATTGAAGAAAAAAATATCGGATGCAGCAATATGGAAATATCTGGTACATAAAGCCACAATCTGATAGGTATACATACATACATATATATATATATATATACATACATACATATATATATATATACATACATATATACATACATATATATATATATATATATATATACATATATAGATAGATAGATATAAATTAATCATGTTCTGTAATTAAAGAAAGTTACTGAAAATAGCTCTTATGTTTTAACTTGGAATAAACTTTTATGTGTGGAGGAACGGAATAAGAATTTATTCTTATGGAGCATCTAGAAACAAGAAGATTGAATCGGAAATATCGACAAATTCTTACGGAGTCCAAAAAAGTGAAATTAAAATAAAAAGAGGTCAACTGCTCTAGTTTCATCTTTTAATATTAAAATAACGGATACACTCAGGTCCACTTACGTTTTCTTTAGGTGATTTCTAGTCTTTACAATGGATTTAATTGGCATTATGAAAAATAAGAATATTTAGTAATTCAAGATGATTGAAGTTTTATTAAAAACACTAAAATCCTTTATCGGATTTGATTTGATGACTTATGCCTTACCATAACATTACTCTACCATTTAGTTAAAAGGGCCTATTTGACCACACCTAAAATCGAGTTAAGTTCTAACTGTTCAAGGTGACTCCGAAGTAATACGATCAACTAAGCCTTATTTGGCTACCTCATGAGCAACTGTTAATGGCCATTATGAGGAAATCCTTTACGAATGAGATATATTAGTTACATTTATATATGAAAAAATGAGATTTGGTGATATAATGTAGGGTCTTCCAAAAGTGGAACAAGTGTTAGAGTTGCGTTTGATTGATTCAATAGCAATGAATTTCAAAAAGAGAATTGAAGATTGGAACGAATGCATAACAAAAATTCTTAGAATTCCTTGAGAATTCTTGATTGGTGCGGAGCTAACTATAGTGTAAAGCAATATATCTTTGATAAATAAGATCCAAAATATTTATCAATCTTTAAGGGTGTAGATCCATAATAGGCATATAAAAATTATTGTAGGTACATCTTGTATCAAGCACGGCAAAAAAAAATTCAAAAATTGAAATCAATCCTCACAATGAGGTGGAGGATCTTATCAACTCGTGTTGTAGACAACTTTCTATCTTCAAAATCTTACAATTATGGACATATTTAATGACAAAAGCCAAATACATATTCATGCTAAGCAATGCACTAATTATATTTTAAAAAAAAATTTGTTTAATGTTATACGATTTCAATTGCAATTTTTCTTTCTCAACCACCACGAAATGCAAGTGGGCTCAGACGAAAATGGACCCGTCCAAGTCATCTTCTTTATAGATTTAAAGGTTACGTGAACCAATGACACTTCTCCTTCCATCTTCCAGCTCGGTTAAGTCCATGCAGCCATTAAAGGTCCAACATGACCATCCATATATTATAAAAACACACCCATTTCCTGATTATAACCACCCATTTTCAATAAAACAAAGGAGAGAGGTTTAAGAGAAGAACAAATAACAAAAACCAAACCATCTGGCGAAAAGTAAGGTAAAAACAAGAGTTGATGGAACTGACGAATCTCATTGCCTAACACAAGAACCTAATTGCCAGAGGTTTGAGGATTGAGGTTTGGTTTCTTATCAGCCACTAGTTATTGTTATACATGCTTGTATGTGTAATAATGTGTACATGTGGCAATTTTGCTGAGTGACACTAGTGTGGCTGTTTGGTTTTTTCTTGTGATACGTGGGTTATTTTCTGGTCAATTAACGACAAATGAATGCATTGCAAGAGTGGCTCTGTTGAGATTCTTCTTCCTGAGCTGTGGTGGGGTTCTCTATGGTGATAAAAATCAGAGATTCTGTAAGTACTGGTTTGGATTCTTGTTGAAGAGAACAATATATGTCAGTGTCGTGTTCTCTTTATTCATATGGGTCTTTTCGACCCAAGACAGCTATTGAAAATTGAAAGTAAGTTGCTTTCTTTTTTTTGGCTGAAAATATGTTCATGTGATGGTTCTGGAGTTTGTTTTTCAAAAGTTTTATATTAAAATGTTTCTGGGTTGAAGGAATCTGTGAATTTTCTTCTTTTTCTTGTGGGATTTGCATGAGGTCGATGTGCTTTTATTCGAGAAATTTTCTATTTGGTTTTGCTAACTGTGTCCTGAGTTTCTGTGTGCAGTTGAGTAATAGTGGGCAATTCTGTTGAAGGGTTCATGCATTTCACCTCTCTGTAATTCATGCTTAACTGAAGGCGGAAAGAAACAGGCCTGCACACCCCCCCCCCCCCCCCCCGGCGGCCCCCCAAAAATAAAAAAATTGAGGTTTGATATTTTGAGTTTCCTCAAGGTTAGTTCAAAATCAATGAGGGGATCCGGGCTATTAAATGCAAATATTATCATTAGTTGCACCCAATAAATAAGAACTCCATACATTTCACTTTTTAAATTTGTTGGTGTTTGGATTTCCAGATAGATGATTTGGCTCTATTAGTGCCGCATTTCTTTTCTGAGGGAAACTTGTGAAGTTGCTGTATGGCATACCTTATTTGACTGGACTCTTGAGTGGAAAATCACCCATAAAGAGATCAAATCTTTGTCTTCTTGCTTCATTAAGCTGTTCTGATATTACATTACCTGGGAATTGGGACTGTTAAATTGCAATAAGGATGATGCTTTATAAAATGAGTTCAGGTAAAGAATTACTAAATATGCTTTTTGTAGACCTAGATGTTTTGCTGACTAGAACAACTCTTCTAACTAGCAAGTTAGATTTTCATATCTTTTCTTTTTCCTAGCCAAGCAAGTAGGACAGGTCTCACGTGATGGAACGATGTCTGAGTCATAGTGTCTGTTTTGGTGCCTCAAACTTGTGACTGCAAAAATTATGAGATTTACTTTTTGTTTCATATCTGCATTACTTTCTGATATCCAATCAATATTTTATTTCCTCTGTCATGAAGGAGAATTTTAATGATTTAAAAGAAATGAAATTCCTCGCTATTTAATAATAGTTTCAACTGAATATTGTGCAATCATGATTGCTGAAGGCAAAATTGTAAGACTTCATCTATCTGTCATTGATTTCGGTTAGCAAATCATAGTTTGGTTGTTATATATGGAGATAGGTAGCAACTTTTCTTTTGACTAATTAATCCCGCTATTGATTTCTTCTTTTCTTTTTTGAAGATTCGGTTAATATGGTGACTAGAAGAGTGGATCTCCGATCTGACACAGTAACAAAACCAACTGAAGCAATGAGGGCTGCTATGGCTAAAGCTGAAGTTGATGACGATGTATTAGGTAATGACCCGACAGCCCTTTGCCTAGAAACAGAGATGGCGAGGATTTTGGGCAAGGAAGCGGGACTATTTGTTCCTTCAGGCACTATGGGTAACCTCATTAGTGTGCTTGTTCATTGTAATGTTAGAGGGAGTGAAGTCATACTCGGTGATAACTCTCATATCCATATATATGAAAACGGAGGCATTTCAACAATTGGAGGGGTCCATCCAAGGACAGTTAAGAATAACAAAGATGGAACGATGGATATTAATCTGATTGAAGCTGCCATTCGAGATCCTGAATTCGAGATTTGTTACCCTACTACTACGCTTATCTGCTTGGAAAATTCACATGCAAAGTGAGTATTAGTGTTATGCTGTTTATCTGTTCTGAGCTAGCTTTAGCTTTTCCTGAAGAGTGCATATTCCAGTGAAGCGGTTAATTAATTGATGATATCCACCAGATGTTTATACAGTGTAGGTTTCCACTATGTTTAGCAAACGCTGGTCATAACTTATTTTCCTTTCCCTTCTTACGTAATTTAGGGTTGGGGAAAGAAGTGCCCCCCGGGGAGGGGGTATAGCTTGTAGTTTTTGAAGGAGAGAATATTATTTTTAATTCTTATGGCTGTTTGCCAGTTTTTGTGGGGCCAACTTTCTCTTATCCTCCATTTTTAATTGAAAAACGTTGAAGGCTGTTCTTGGCATGTTTAGAGACCCGAATGGTGTATTTAACTTTCCTATGATTGGATGGTTAAATGCAGTCAGTTTGCAGTTGTTATCATGCTTAGGCATGGTGAATAAGCAAGTTAATTTTTTCTTTTTTAACCAACTGGTCTGTGTTTTAGTAGTTGAGTTTGCAATATGACAAGATTATGGGCGATTGTCTCCTACATGTTCACACAGGGCTATGCCTTTTCTCCGTTGAAGATGGCTTATAAGTGTCTAGGTGGTGTCATCAGTCTTTCAGAAATGATTTGACTTTTGTCTGGCCTGTGAATGCAGCATCTGACCCTAAAAGATCTTACCACTTCTCTGTTTTTTTTTTTTTGTTTTTTTTTTCATCATGCATGAAACTTTGTGGACTTTGATAACTGACTTTCAAAGATCATCAATGGCCTTATAACCTCAGTAGACAAAGGCTCTCCAACTTCCTCAGTCACTTGGGGATGATGTTGGGGAATTGGTCGTTTCTCTAATACTTCACAAATGCCAGGCTGTTGTACACTTTTCGAATGACTGGCACTGTCAAATCTCTGTTGCTCACATATTTAAGTCAGTAAAGAGATTTGGCGAGTTGTTTCATTCACAATCACATATCTTGTTTTAAAGTTTAGTTATTGATTATATAAACATGCTTCAACTGAGATTGGATGTGACTCGATTAGCATATATTACTGATCCTTTCTGGAAAGTATGACTGATCCCTTTCTGTAAAAAATGCATTTTTGGCCTTGTTATGAGACATTGCTGTATTTTTAACATAATAAAACTTCAAATCTATTTCAGGTATAAAGATTTCCTTATAACGGTGCATCAAAACCCTCTAGGCAGTTGTATCAATGATGATGGGTTAAGCCCAAGTAGTCCAATTTATGTATTAAAGCCCAACCCCGGTTGAGGAGCCCAACCTCATCGTGAACCCACCAAGTCCAAGACAGACTAAGACCGGCTAGACTTCTTGCTTAGCACGTCACCAAGAGGAGAGCACGGGAAGTTTATCTACACCGCCTTAGGGAGCCCAAGGCCGGTTGGACTTCTTGCTTAGCACGTCACCAAGAGGAGAGCACGGTTGGACTTCTTGCTTAGCACGTCACCAAGAGGAGAGCACGGTTGGACTTCTTGCTTAGCACGTCACCAAGAGGAGAGCACGGTTGGACTTCTTGCTTAGCACGTCACCAAGAATAGAGCACAAGAAGCTTATCAACGGTCCAATCTTTGGCCACGTTTCTTGAAGAGTTCCCCAAACTCTTCCTCCCGTTGAGAATAAGTCGTGATCTCCACCGAAGATAATCTCTAAGCTGCGATAAAGAAGCCTTGAGGATATGTTATGATCTCCACAAGAATGATCTCTTATCTACTATAAAATGGCTCTAATCTGAGAGAGAAGGGACACATGCTCCATCAGAGACTTTCAGAAGACGAACCGACTACCGGAGATTATTGTTTTTCTCTGATTCTCCATTCCCCCTCTCAAAGCTTGTATCTCCGTTCTCCATACCTTTGAATCAATAAAATACCCGGCGACTGAAGCCATTGAAGAGTGGACGTAGGTCGAATTGACCGAACCACTATAAATTGTGTCTTCTTTAATTTTCTCATTGATTTCATTGCATTTATTATCCATACTTGACAGGTGGTGTGCAAAACCATTTTTGTGCATCATCAGTTTGGCGCCGTCTGTGGGAAATCGACAAAATTATCACTCCTGAACATTACGTCCTTTACTAATGGCGATCACTACTCGATCCATGAACCAACACGAAGACAATCCTCCACGAGAGGAAGAGGTTGCTCCCCCGCCTATCAACCCTGTTCCGGATACTCTAGCCCCGAATCCCCAACAATATATGGAGACCATGCAGCAACTGGTTGCTCAAAACCAACAGTTACTGCAACTCATACTTGCTGGACAAGGAGGAGCACCACACGGAGGTGCACAACATGGAGGACCCCAAGGTGGAGCACCACACGGAGGTGCACAACATGGAGGACCCCAAGGTGGAGCACCACAGGAGGTGCACAACATGGAGGACCCCAAGGTGGAGCACCACATGGAGGTGCACAACGTGGAGCACCACATGGAGGGCCCCACGGAGGTGCACAACATAGAGCACCCCAAGGAGCTCCACATCCTGGACATCAAGAAGCACCACGCCCTGTTGCTCCACGCCCGGGTGCCCCATTGGGCACCCCACTTCGGAAAGCCCAACATGAGGGAGCTCCATTGGGCACCCCACTTCGGAAAGCCCAACATGAGGGAGCGGCACCTCCCCCTCTCCTTGCTTTCCAGGGAGAGGACCCTTATCTCCAGGAGGATGAGGGTGAAAATCAAAGCATGGGGCATGGAAGCCACCTCCATGATCATTCCAGAAGAGCCCCCAATCATTGGGACGAGAAGATAAAGGAGGTACAGAATCAACTCGGTGATGTCTTCAACGCCATAAAGGCACAAGGACCCGAGACTGTTGACCACCTGGTAAGGCGTATTGATACCCCTTTCAAACCTGATGTAGCAAACTACCCCCTCCCTCAGAAGTTCAAAATGCCATCCGTGGAGACCTTGATGGAACAAAGGATCCACTGGACCACCTCGACACTTACAAGATCTTGATGCAATTGCACAACGTACCAGACGAAATCATGTGCAGGGCATTCCCAACCACATTAAAGGGGTCTGCCCGACAGTGGTTTGCTAAGCTCTCTCCCGCCTCTATTACCTCTTTTGCCGAGCTTAGCAGATCATTCGTCTCACACTTCATAGGAGGGCGTCGCCACCAGAAGCCAGTTACGCACCTGCTTAGTATAAAGCAGGACCGCAAGGAGAGCCTGAGGAGTTACCTCACTCGTTTTAACGAGGAGGTACTTCAAGTTGATGAACCCGACGACAAGGTGACGATGACCGCCTTCTTGGGTGGCCTCCGTTCATCAAGTTTCCTTTTCTCAGTTCTGAAGCGCCCACCGAAGAGCATGCCAGAACTATTCACAAAAGCTCAAAGATATATGAATGCTGAGGAAATCAACAAGTTTAGGCAAGGTGGATCATCTCACAGATCACCAGAAACTTGACCTGCCTCTGCACTGTTCTCAAACAGGCAGCCTATCTCCAGCTTAACGGCTCTCTCAAGGGCCGCCGAAAAAAAAAAAAAAAAAAAAAAAAAAAAAAACTTAGCTTCTGTACTGTTCTCAAACAGGCAGCCTATCTCCAGTTTAGCGGCTCTCTCACGGGTCGCCAAAAAACTTGGCCTCTGCACTGTTCTCAAACAGGCAGCCTATCTCCAGTTTAGCGGTTCTCTCACGGATCGCCCAAAAACTTGGCCTCTGCGCTGTTCTCAAACAGGCAGCCTATCTCTAGTTTAGCGGTTCTCTCACGGATCGCCCAAAAACTTGGCCTCTGCACTGTTCTCAAACAGGCAGCCTATCTCCAGTTTAGCGGGTCTCTCACGGATCGCCCAAAAACTTGGCCTCTGCGCTGTTCTCAAACAGGCAGCCTATCTCCAGTTTAGCGGTTCTCTCACAGATCGCCCAAAAACTTGGCCTCTGCACTGTTCTCAAACAGGCAGCCTATCTCCAGTTTAGCGGTTCTCTCACGGATCGCCCAAAAACTTGGCCTCTGCACTGTTCTCAAACAGGCAGCCTATCTCCAGCTTAGCGGCTCTCTCACGGGTCACCAAAAAAAAAAAAAAAAAAAACTTGGCCTCTGCGCTGTTCTCAAACAGGCAGCCTATCTCCAGTTTAGCGGTTCTCTCACGGATCGCCCAAAAACTTGGCCTCTGCACTGTTCTCAAACAGGCAGCCTATCTCCAGCTTAGCGGCTCTCTCACGGATCGCCCAAAAACTTGGCCTCTGCGCTGTTCTCAAACAGGCAGCCTATCTCCAGTTTAGCGGTTCTCTCACGGATCGCCCAAAAACTTGGCCTCTGCACTGTTCTCAAACAGGCAGCCTATCTCCAGTTTAGCGGTTCTCTCACGGATCGCCCAAAAACTTGGCCTCTGCACTGTTCTCAAACAGGCAGCCTATCTCCAGCTTAGCGGCTCTCTCACGGGTCACCAAAAAAAAAAAAAAAAACTTGGCCTCTGCGCTGTTCTCAAACAGGCAGCCTATCTCCAGTTTAGCGGTTCTCTCACGGATCGCCCAAAAACTTGGCCTCTGCACTGTTCTCAAACAGGCAGCCTATCTCCAGCTTAGCGGCTCTCTCACGGGTCACCAAAAAAAAAAAAAAAAAAAAAAACTTGGCCTCTGCACTGTTCTCAAACAGGAAGCTTATACCTCAAGCTTAAAGACTCCCTCATGGGTAGCCAAAAGCTAGGTCTCAAAAAGTGTAGCTCTCTCACGAGCAGTTCTCCAACTCTGTCTTTGCTCTCGCGCAAGCAGCCTACTTCTCTCTCTCTCCAGGTAATTATGTGAGATATTTTAATGTTTGGAATAACATTATTTTTGTCATCACAAGTAGGTTCTCCCGAGGCAGCCCCAGGCTCACCCAAAGCGCCCAGCACCTGGAGAAGGGCTTGATCATCAAGAGCAGCACCCAAGGGTTCCTTACTACTTGCAATGTCTAGCCCAACGCCTAGAAATGTGTCTGACTGCTGTTGCTCGTCAAAACAAAGTTGCCCAGTAGCTTGAAGGGTGTCTGGCCCTTCAAAATTGCGCAAAGCAGAATTTTCGGCGCAAAAATCAGCACCTAAGGGGCCCAAATCAGCGCCTCGAGTGAGAATCGGATCAGCCTGTGCTCCCAGGCCACTGCCTAGCTCTCCCTGACGAACCTCGGACTGCGCCCCTTGATGAAAAAATGCTGCTGCCCAGCGTTCCAAAGCCGCCCAGCGCACCTGGGCTGTCCAGGACAGCAAGGCCAGCGCCCAGGCAGTTGCCCAGTGCGCCTGAGCTGTCCAGGATGTGAGGAGCAGAGCCTAGGAAGCCGCCCAGGCCCCCAGCGCCTGCGCTGCCCAGCTGCGTGCGCGCCTGCGCGCCCGCGCGCCCAGCGCCCGCGCGCCCAGCGCCCGCGCGCCCAGCGCCTTAGCGCCCAGCGCCTGCGCTGCCCAGCTGTGCGCCCAGCGCGCCTGCGCTGCCCAATCGCGCGCCCAGCCGTCTCCCTTTCTTCAACCTCCACCACTCCCTCTTCAAAATAAAATGGGAAAGATTTGAAGTTTAAAAAAAAAAAAAAAAAAAAAATGTAATCAATGCCTCCTTCTCCAAGTCTCCTTGGACATGGGGCATTGGGGGGGCAAATGATGGGTTAAGCCCAAGTAGTCCAATTTATGTATTAAAGCCCAACCCCGGTTGAGGAGCCCAACCTCATCGTGAACCCACCAAGTCCAAGACAGACTAAGACCGGCTAGACTTCTTGCTTAGCACGTCACCAAGAGGAGAGCACGGGAAGTTTATCTACACCGCCTTAGGGAGCCCAAGGCCGGTTGGACTTCTTGCTTAGCACGTCACCAAGAGGAGAGCACGGTTGGACTTCTTGCTTAGCACGTCACCAAGAGGAGAGCACGGTTGGACTTCTTGCTTAGCACGTCACCAAGAGGAGAGCACGGTTGGACTTCTTGCTTAGCACGTCACCAAGAATAGAGCACAAGAAGCTTATCAACGGTCCAATCTTTGGCCACGTTTCCTTGAAGAGTTCCCCAAACTCTTCCTCCCGTTGAGAATAAGTCGTAATCTCCACCGAAGATAATCTCTAAGCTGCGATAAAGAAGCCTTGAGGATATGTTATGATCTCCACAAGAATGATCTCTTATCTACTATAAAATGGCTCTAATCTGAGAGAGAAGGGGACACATGCTCCATCAGAGACTTTCAGAAGACGAACCGACTACCGGAGATTATTGTTTTTCTCTGATTCTCCATTCCCCCTCTCAAAGCTTGTATCTCCGTTCTCCATACCTTTGAATCAATAAAATACCCGGCGACTGAAGCCATTGAAGAGTGGACGTAGGTCGAATTGACCGAACCACTATAAATTGTGTCTTCTTTAATTTTCTCATTGATTTCATTGCATTTATTATCCATACTTGACAGGTGGTGTGCAAAACCATTTTTGTGCATCATCAAATGATGTTCTCCCTTTGTTTTCATTTTATATTATTTGATGTTGATTTGTCCATGTATCTCGATATGACCTATATCCTGTCCAATTTTATTTTCATGTTGTCTCCTTTCCATATGGATTCAGTTGATAGCATAATGAGATTTCTTTCATTTATTTACCTGGATTTCCAGGAGGAATGTTTAATTAACTAAGTTTTCCATTGAACCGGTGTGATCCATCATGTTGGGCTGTATATTGGTTATCTTTGGATTAGTGTCAGATTTATGGGGTAATCCTATCCATTTTCCAGAGATCTGAAACCCAAATTTTTGTTAAGAATATTTTGTCCAAACTATTTATTTATTCCTAGGAAAAGCAATGTTATGTGATTCTCTTCTTTCTCATCCTCATTTTGAGATGCTTGCACAGGTCAATACATTTTTAGATTGTCGAAGTATTGTTCACCACTTATTGGCTAATGCATCACATGCATAATGGGTCTTTCAACAAATTTATGATAGGTTTTCAAACCGAGGATTGATTTTACCGTATAATTTGGAATTTATCGATGGATAAGTCTTAGTAGTGATATTTTGGGTAGTTAACATGTGCTCTTTTTTCTTTCTTATTTGCTCTCCTGTCCACCTTTTTATACATTATGCAATTGCTTACCAGTGATATTAATGCAGCTCTGGTGGTAGATGTCTTCCTGTAGACTACATAAACAAGGTTGGAGAGTTGGCAAAGAAGCATGGGTTGAAGCTTCACATTGATGGGGCTCGGATCTTTAATGCATCAGTTGTGAGAAAAAAACTTAACTTTATGTCGATATTGGTTATTTCGGCGATATTTGGTAATCAAAACTAATGAAAATGGAAAAATAACAATAAATAGTGTGGAATATGTTTAACCATACAAGTACAGGTGAGTGATCGGTTGTTCTTGATGCTTTGGAGTACTCTGGATGATTGGGTGATAAAATTGGTAAAATGATTGAATTCTTGACATGAAGGGATAGCTTTGTTCGATGAATATTAGGAACCGTAGATTGAAATAGTTGGAACATGCAGAAAACTGCACTGTATGCATTGAATTCAAAGTCACTATTTAGTCAGCAATCATATTTTCCTTTTTTGTTTCCTTAAATTTTTCTTTGCATTTATGGGAAAGTGGATTAATTTTTAATTCGGAAAACTTCCTTCCAGGCACTTGGAGTACCTGTTCATAGGCTTGTTCAGGCTGCTGATTCTGTTTCGGTAAGGTTCTAACTTATATTTTTTTTCTTGCTAGATTCCTTTTTTTCGTGTTCACATAGTTCAACATCTAGACCTCTATTTCCTTCTAGATGCAAATGCACATCTTTATTTAAACATCTGACATGTGTGTAGCCATATACACTATTTTCGCATCTTATTATTGCATTATGTGCGCGCTGATTTTTGCACAATAGATGAAATGGGAACAGATTTCTTCCCTGGTGAATTTGAGTTCATCAAGGTGGTGGATTTCGCAACAAGGAATGAGTTGAGAGGGCAAAAAAAGGCCTAAAGAGTGGTGATGAATTGCCCTTGGGGATATCCGATCGATCTCGGAGAGTCGCAGGATGCTCCTATCACACAGAAAAAAAAGTCAGAAGGGCGCCGAAGTGTTTTCCAGCGTATCCCCTCCGACGATCAAGTCAGTTCTTTAAGAGAGGGGAAGAAGAAAGTACTATGTTGCTCTTAAGGGTTATTTTGCGTACCTTTATAATGTGTTTTTAAGGACTATTTATACATTCAAAGACCCATCATTGCTGATGGTCTAGACAGTAGGTAGTAGGCAGCGTTCAGAAAGGGGGTAGTGTGCCTCCTACTTTGCATGGGGAACCCCCATTATTAATTGCCGGTGTGCCGAGTAGTTAATGCTCTTTCTTCAATGTGGGGACATTAAATGCACAGGCCCTGGATCATTTAATGCTCCCACTCCTCGGCTCCCAAAGCCACTGTGGATGTCCCATCGTTTGAGGATTCATTAAATGTTTGTCTGAAATAGCCGTATGTCAGCAGGGCTAGTTCTGTCTTTTTACCCCATACCCTGCTCTTTATGCCACGTGTTCGACTCCTCTTGGTTGAGTGTACAGTTCATTTTCTTGTTCTGACTTCATTGTGCAGAGTGCCCTCATGATTCCTACTCTAGTTTAGACGCTCAACTGTCAATCAATAGCCTCTTTAGAAGCCGAGAACTCGTGGTATGGTTAAGGTTTCAGTGGATACCTTGGGGCCGAGGACACTTGATTCCCCCCAAGTAAAGGTACCTTCGGAGCTGAGGGCACATGCCTTGGCACCGAGGAACATGTCATCGTTAGAGTAGGGGTCTCGGTACCGAGGACACGTGGCCTCGCCAGAGTTAAGGATGTACCTCAGCGCCGAGGACACGCGTCGTTGATATAACACCTCCTTGAAGTGTCCCATCACATTATATAGCATATCCCCTTCTTGTTGTATCCGTTTTGGCTTTTTTAACATTTTGAATATGTGGTTTAGGCATGCCTATCAAAAGGCCTGGGTGCTCCAGCTGGAACTGTAATTGTTGGTTCAAAAAGCTTTATTGCCAAGGTACTACATCTTTTTCAGCAATGAGTAAGAATGATATTTTCTCTTGGTTGCAGAAACTTAGCCTTCGGTTCCCTCTGGTTTTATAGGCTAAGATTCTTAGGAAGACGTTAGGTGGTGGAATGAGACAGGTCGGTGTCCTGTGCGCAGCTGCTTTGGTTGCATTGCAAGAGAATGTTGCAAAGCTTGAAGGTGATCACAAGAAAGCTAAGGTTTTAGCTGGTAATATATTACTCCATTCTTTATTTTTTTCTACATTAAATTCTTTTTTGTTGGAAGGCATGGCCACTGTCTGCTTTATCAAATTTTGCATAGCTGACAGGTTTCCATTTTGCTACATACTTCAAATACGGTGATTTGCTTTCCTGTTATCAATCTATGCATTTGTGCTGCTAATGTTTTTCTTTTGGATATGAACTTTTTTACCAGAGGGACTGAACAAAATCAAAGGACTAAAAGTGGATGTTACTTCTGTGGAGACCAACATTGTAAGTAGCCTAGTTATGGAAGCACAAGCTGTTGGGCAGTGAGCTGTTTTTTTTTTGGCTGAATGGTCTTGGTTGGGAAGCTACTGATACTTGTCTCTGTTGTATAAATTTTAAGTCTAACCAATTTTGACTTTGCCATTATGAATTTGTATTTTCTCCGCAATGGCCAAATATGTTTATTAATATCAAAATTTGTCTGCAAAATATATTACTGCAGCCCCCATTGTCTAGGCTAGCAGTGAGCCAGCTTCTTTTTTACTCAAGCCTCGATTCATGTTAGGATATTAAGGATCATATTTGAGGATCTCTCACCTTTCTTCCCCCTTCTTTCCTGCATGGAGGTTTCCAAGATAAAATAGCCTTTTCTTGTGACAGTTGTTTGGTTTGTTAATTAAGTTCCCAAAATTTAGATATCAATTGCGCATGAATGTGGACTATGTGTGCAGTGTGATCAGAATGTTTATATGAGGATTTTTGTTTTCATAGGTTCTAATCAATGTTTTATCAATCTATCACATTACTTGAGGTGCTAGAATTTTGGGCTTGAAAGTGTTTGTTTTAATTAAATTTGTGTCAAGTTTTCATGGTCTATTTTCGGAATATACAAATGATAACATTCAATTTTTATTTTCTCATGGCCAGGTATATTGTGATATATTGGAGGGGACAAATATTACTGCACCCAAAATTTGCATGGCTTTGGAAGAACTTGGTATACTTGTGATGCCAGAGGGTTTATCCAGGTATGGTTCTGTTTCTAAACAATTTTCATGATTCATGAACCTTGTTCACTGTTTACGCAAGCATAGCATATTTTGAGTCCAGTTTTAGAGGTTTATGGTTGTTGATTGCAAATAGGTCCAGGTGGACTAGTATTTTTATAAATACTAAAAATATTAACCAAGGCACATAGGAAATCGCCCTGGTATTGCATTTTTAGCTTATGTGATAAAGAAGTGCAAGGTTGGGCATTAAATTCTAAACTGAAGTTACAAAATTTCAATTCAAAGATTGAAGAGAAAACATTCAGCCTAAAATTTGCCCTGGCCCAAATTCGTAACTGTTAAGTTGCTAAATTTGCGAGGTCGGTATTCCAATGGCTAACTTTTGCAACGCTTTCCAAAATATTTTGCTAATGTATGTCAAATATTAATTGAAGTCTATATGACTAGGTCATTAGAAACTTGGTAGGACTTATCAACCAAGGTTTGCACATCTCTTTCGAAGTTTCACTATTTGCTCAAATTAAAAAAGGCTTACACTAGTTTCCTTTTGGTTATTCTTTAGGAGAAACTCATGGAAAAGAAATTTGAATCCAAATCTTCAGAACTAATAAAAACTCTCTGTGCTCAAGTCCTCAACTTCTTATTTAAACAGAAGTCCCTTCTGGAGGATTATTTTGAAAGTGTCTTGTGAGAGAAGGTCTCAGACTCCATATACAACAAAGGTTTCTTGCTTTTTCATCTTGTAATCTTTCACCCACTGAACTCCAATTTTGGTCAAGTTAATTTAATGTTCAATGAAAGTTCTCTAATTCTAAAAATGCAGGCGTCTATAATATCTTATTCATTTGGCTTATAAGTCTTTCTTATGTGTGTTGATTTGTTTTTACTTGATGGTTTATGACCTTACAAGATTTTCGTATACCAAAGTAATAGTCAAAAACAAGAAAGAGATGAGGGATGCGAATTTTCTGATGAAATTTGTATTCTGCTTAAAAACAAAATCACTTTTCTTATGTAAACTGAGGATTTAAAAAAAAAAGATAGTATTTCAATCGCAAAGTACTTTTTGAATAAGTATAATTGGTTTTACCATTTACTTCAGTTGATTATTAGAAAAATTTATAAAAAAAGAAAAAGAAAGTTTTTACTTTAAAAACACTTGCTCATTTTTACACCTACCACCACAATCACTACCATCCCACCATCACCCACACTTCCACCTTCCCCCCTCCCCCCCCCCCCCCCCTCCAAAAAAAAAAAACACCATTGTCATCGCCAGCACCACCAATATATATTAGCATTTGGGGATATACAAAAAATTTTGACACAGATAGGTCTATTTTTTGTTGAGCCTTCCAAACGCATTATTTCTAATTGTTTAAGAAGTTCTGTTGGAATTTCATATATTCTTTCACACGCCACCTCAGCTTAGTCTTGTCCCACAAATATAAGCATATGGTAAAGTTTGTTAGATGGACTTTTTTGAAGCAGTAATCACTAAATATTTTTTAGCAATTTTGTCAAGAAAAAGAAATCTGAGGTTCCAAGACTAGCTGACATATACTGTCTTATAGAGGGAGGGTTGTTTGTTCTGGTTCCACCAATACTTGCATACTATTACGCTGATTCATGAATTTTGGTTAACTGACCTTGTGGTTTTCTAATATTTTGTGAAACAAAATGGTTTTTGATTGAACAACCTTAATTTTCATGGACATTGATCATTTAAACAGGAAGATGACTTCAATATTTAATTGTTGCAGAATAAGGATTGTGTTTCACCACCAAATTTCAGAAAGTGATGTGCAGTACACCCTGTCATGCATTCAGGTAGTGAATAATCGTGCCAATATCCATCCTGAATGTTTTTTCGCTCCAAAATCTGAAACTGACGTTTAAATCATGGTGCTCAATTGTTGCAGCATGTTGTAACTGGAACCCCACATGAAAATGGTGACACGTGAGATAAGTTCCTCTCTTTTTAGGGCCATCTCCATCTTCTGCAATGGTGTTACAGCTATGGTGACAAAAAAAGTCATCTTGGTTTCAGAACCCTTTTAGCTGATCTATTATGTATGAATCTCCAATAAAGTTCTTCAAGTTTTTATATGCTCTCTGTTGCTATGTTTGCCGTACCTAATCCAGGAATGAAAAGTTTAATATGGGAAAAGCTTTGATATTGATATGTCTCTGGTCTACATATCATAGTGTGTATGCTATGCAATTTTCATTGGTCATCTGAGACTTTTGGCATAATGTATGATAGCATTGCAACCTCTGCGTTAATGGCTGCTAGTTCTCAGGTGGTTCTAGGAAACATTTTGATTGCCCTGTCATTAATTTGAGACTAGAGGACCTTCTATAGCCTGTAAAAGGGGTGAGCCAAATGTGCCAGGACTTACAGGTATGCTGGCGAGATTTGGTCTGGTTTTCCAATGAATTCTTGGTTAAGAAGGCCTGTGCTACTCCAAATTCCACTTTGTTAAGACATCATATATATAACATTCTGGCTAAAATTGGTTATTCTTTTCATATTAGAGGTGCACCAGCTGAAATACTCACTATCAATTCAATTACTATGATCCATTATATCATCAAATAAGATCATTAAATTAGGTACAAATAGTATTTTTCTAAGATGAGATGGCTCCATTTGGTCTCATCTCACGTCCATAGCACTAGAACACTGGAACACCAGAGAGGTTCATTTTTTCTCAATTGAAACCCTCTTATGGAGATTCTTTTAATTAAACCAAGCAGATAAAATAGTAAATCAGAGAAAAAATTTATCTCCCAACCCGACTGTGCCCATGTCCATTATTAAGTGGGAGTGAGAAGTGTAATTACTAAAGTTCTATGGGGATGAGATCCAGATCCTCTCTATTAGACTTTTACTCAAATAGTTGGATCCCCTTAAAATTTTGAGTAAAAGTCAAATGAAAAGGATCACAATCCATGGATTTGTTAGTTTTAACAATAGGGTTGGATGGATTGGAATGTCCATTCCAACATCACAGGATGGAGTGAGGGAGTATAATGATAGAGTAAGATCCTTTCAATACATATGTCTCTTTATTTTCTTTTGGTGGATCATATACCATTAATTTAAATGGGACTCACTGTATATTGGTGAGTCACTCACTTATTAATGATAGGTGATTAGCCAAGAAGAAAAATGGAAAAAAAATATATTTGAGGGGGTTTTTGGTTTGAACATTTGATCTCTGTCAGTTAACTATTTGATTTTGGATTTTCAATTCATTAATCTTCTTCTGGTTGTGTTATGTTGGATCCAAATTACAAAAAAAGTTGATTAAGATAGACCGTAGATAAGGAATAGTTGTATGTGTTGGACGAACTACATGTTCCAAACATTGCAACTTTACTGTGGATTTGTCTTCCTTGCATTTGAATTCACAGCCTTCTAGTTTTTATTTTTAGTATTTTTGTCTTGCTTATGTTTCTCATTTTCGTTTGAAACAGGTAGACTTTATTGGCAATTTTGGTAGTTTAGAGTGTCATGACATTTTCAATTGTAGCGAATACAAGTTAGGTAAGTTTAGTACATTAACTTTTGCTAAAAGTTTTACTTGCTCTCTTGCACCATTTGATCTTATTCATTCTAATATATGAAGACATTCTCTTATTTTCACAAATAGAGGGTCTGCATATCATGTCTTTTTTTTTTTTAATGATTATATAATGTACTGTTGGTTATATCTAATGAAACATTATCTTAATATTTTTTTTCCTATATTCGTTGCTTTTGTGACATGATACGCATCCAATATCCTTTGTTATTAATTATTTTTGATGTGATTCATAGGAGAATATTTTTTTTTAATTCTTTTCGGGATTTTTAAAATCTGGTGGTACTTTTTGGAACACTTTAACAAAATGATGTAGTGGAGTACAAATAGACACATTATGAAGACAACACACTCTCTTTTGTTGTCTGCAAATGTTCCGCATTCTTACTGCGATTGATCCAACTGATCACATCCCTACTGACCTCACTTTTGGAATTTCTATTTTTGTAAAAATTGTGGGGTAAGCCATCTAAGTAATTTTTCCATGAGTGTGTTCAGATGAGTCTTTTTTGTCTTGTTTCTTAGTGCCTTTCATACTAAATACTTGTCCTTTAATGTGGCAAATATGAAACTGCATTTCAAGCATAAAAAAATTAATCGTATAGTAACTCAAAAAATACTGAGGTCATCTCCTCGGGAAAAACTAGGACAAATTCTAAAAGGTGATATGATTCAAACAAAAAAAAAAAAAAAGATTGGTGTTCAAAGATGATTAAAATTGGTAAAAACTAAAAAAAAAAATCTATATAATAAGATAACTCACAAATTGAATTTTATCTCCTACACATTTTTTTTCCAAAAAACATCATATCAATCATTTTTATCACATGTCCAATTATTTTAATATTTTATTAACTTATATTTTAATATAATTTTTATTTCAAACATTATCCATGCACTACAGTATACATATGTTGAGAAAATTTTATCGAATTACGTATTTTGAAAAAAAATTGTCGATATTTTTAAGAAAATAATGGATAAACATAAATTTTAAATAATATAATCAAAAAAATGAAGGAAAGAAAAATTATTATTTAATATAGTGAGATAAATTTTTTTGGACGTTCGAATTTTATATTTGATCAGATAATCTTTAGATTTCATTGCACAGTGAATAAGAATTTTGACAGAATTTATACCTCATCCAAGATTTTAATCAAACTCACTTAGATGGAGCATATTCAATAAAATTCAGAATTTAAAAAATTTGTACTTTGACAACAAAACTAATTTATGAAAGAATTGTAATTTTACCAAGTTCAAAGCCAGATTAGTCAACATTTATATGTTTCGATACAACAACAAAATGTTATTTGTAACAAGTAGTTTAGTTGGTTGGTTAATTGATCACATTTTATTCATGAAATGGGTTGGATTGATGTTAGTCTGGATACGGTAAAATCATTCTATTAAATTGAATGCACTTATTCGATCTAATAAGTACCCTGTATCAAAATTGAGAAATTTTATGGCTCAATTTTTAGTATTCTCTTATTTATTTCCTATGTCTCCGATTGTGCCAAAATTAAACAACTCACACATAATATGGATTAAATTTAAAGCAAGTATAAAGGACATAATTATTGAATAGAAAGCGAAACTATATTCAAAACAAAATTTAAAACAAATACTTTGAATCTAAACAAGAACGAATGGTAAAACAAGAAGACAAGATGATAAACTTATTTTATGTTTTGCTGAAAAAGAAACGAAAAATAAACCCTAAAAGAAAAACGATGAAGAAGTGCCCTAAAAAAAAACATTACAAGAAGAACTCTCTTGATCCTACCCCAAATTCAGCTTTTTAAAGAAAACGAGAGAGAGAGAGAGAGAGAGAGAGAGAGAGAGAGAGACGACTGATGAGAGAGATCCTCTCCTTCCTTCTTTACGTCTTTCTTTCATTCTGAGAAAATCTCCGAAAATATCTATAAAATTTGACCAATAAAAATCTTGTTTTCTGAATTTTTACCACTTGAACTAGTTCAAAAATATAGACGAACCTGTACAACTCCTCTTTAGTTTGCAGTAAACTAATAGACGAAAAGATGAACCGGTAGAACCTATTTCGTTAGCCTGATGATGTCAATTGGCATAAATGTCAAGCTCTTTAAGATGTGAATCTCATTCACTAAATTACAAAATTTAACATGATCATGGTATACAAAAATTTGAGTTTCAAAAGAAATCATGCACATAATACTTAAATATAAAAAATTCCTATATAGTGCTAATATGCAAATAAGGCAGCTAATCGAACCAGACTGGTTGAGCTTGGCTCAGGTTCGACTGATTTTTGGCTCATTCAAGCTCGGCTCATTTTCTAAATGACCAAACTTAAACGAGTCAAACCCAAATATTTGCACATAAACAAATCAAGCTTGTCGAAAACAAACTATTAACATAGAGGAGCTTAGATTCGACCTTGTTCGACTGATAAGAAAACAAATTTTTAGGCTTGACTCGAGCTTGTTTGGCTGTCAACCCTATATTCAAATAACTCAAGTAGGGGTGTTCACCCTATTCTACAGGTAGGACATATGGTTTTCATCTTCCTATCCCGATACTTCGCGGAAGAAATTTTTTTTGGCCTACCTTACCCGATCAAGTGTAGAATTCTTACCCGAATTTCGTCCAAATTAATTGGGTAGGAAATCCGGTGAACATGTTTTATAGTTATTAATTTTTAATTATTTTAACAATTCAATTAAGTAACTTGTACTAATTTTACAACATAATAAACCAATAACACTAAAACTTAAAACAACTATGATAACAATTTAGAAATCATATTCTATAATTTAGATTCTTAGAAAATTATATACAAAATCTAGAAAATTATATACAAAATCTGACAAATCATATACTGTAAAATCTCAGAAAAATCAGAAATCACATACTATGAACTTTAGGTGAGAGAGGCGAGATTAAGAGACAAGAGAGGTGAGATAAGGAGGCGACGAGGCGTTATGAACTTAGGGTTTTTAGTTTATATATATATTCTGCATTCCTACCTAATTTAATCAAAGAGACAAAAATTCTTTTGCATTCCTACCTGATTTTTTTGATTAACTGATTAATAGGGGTGAGGGTAGGATCAGGCAGGATAAAAA
>CAUOFW020006195.1:0-24723 GCA_963454935.2 Ilex paraguariensis | reverse complement strand
AAATTCTTGGGATGAGAATTATTCGTGACGGATCACATGGGCTGATTTGGTTATCTCAAGAGAATTATATAAAAAGGTTCTTGAGAGGTTCAATATGGACAAAGCAAAACCTGTTAATTGTCCACTTGCAGGCCACTTCAAACTTAGCTCAAGTCAGTATCCTACAAGTGATGAAGAGAAAAATGAGATGCAGAAAATTCCCTATGCTTCAGCAGTTGGTTCTTTGATGTATGCCATGGTTTGTACTTGACCGGATATTGCTCACGCAGTTGGGGTTGTTAGTTGATTTCTGTCTAATCTAGGGAAAGAACACTGGGCAGCAGTGAAATGGATTCTGAGGTATCTTCGGGGCACTTCAAAGATGAGTTTGTGTTTTGGTAAAGGCAAGCCTATTCTTGATGGGTTCACAGATTCTGATATGGCTGGTGATGTTGATAGTCGAAAATCTACTTCTGGTTATTTGATTACTTTTGCAGGGGGAGCAGTGGCATGGCAATCAATATTACAGAAATGTGTTGTTCTCTCCACCACAGAAGCTGAGTTCATCACCATCACATAAGCTTGCAAAGAATTATTGTGGTTGAAAAAATTCTTACAAGAGTTGGGTTTGAAACAAGAAAGGTATGTCCTTCATTGTGATAGTTAGAGTGCAATCCACTTGAGTAAGAATTCTTCATTTTATTCGAGATCGAAACACATTGATGTTAGATATCATTGGATTCGTGATGTCTTGAATGATAAGTTGTTGCAACTTGAAAAAGTTCACACTGATGATAACACTTCGGATATGTTGACTAAGGCATTGACTAAGGACAAGCATGAGAAGTGTCGACTTTTGGAGGGAATGGTCGAATCTTCCACATAAGTCAGGAGGGGGAGAATTGTTGGGTTTCCCTCCTTGTGGGATCCATCTATTTCCTAAATATAGTTTTTCTTAATTTTGGCATGCACCTTGGTCAGCACATGGCTTTAATTTTGGTGGCTTACCCGTGTATGACTCTTGGCATATCCAAGGCTTGGTTTGGAGTCTTCAAGTTAAAGGAATTTGGCAGCCACCAAATACTACAAGTTTTTGTCATTTTCTTTGGTTCATCTCTTCTCTGTTGGTTTGGCAAGAATACATATTTTCGGCAGTCTTTGGTTCAACAAAAATTCAGTCTTCTTCTTCTCCATTTTTGGTGGCACAAAATCGGCAATTTGTTCTTCAAGTGGGTAACATTTCTTCACTTGATATTTGGGGTTTCTTGCGGTTTGCTCTTGGAGATTTGGTTTACTTATTTTGTGAGGTATTTTTCCTCTTGTGATTTACACCTTGGTGTGTTTGTAAGGCTTATGCCTTTTGGTCACTTTGTAAACTCTTTTGGTGATAGTGGAAGAAACTGACCTACCGGTCGTCGTGGACGTACCTCAATTTGAGGGAACCACGTAAATCTTGTGTGCTTATTTATTTTATGTTATTTTATTTATATTGCTTCCATTGATTTACACTTGTGGGAAGCCTATTTTTCCCAACAGAAAGATCTGATGGACTTTAATTGCATATATGGACAGAAAATCAAAAAATACCAACTTGTTTTTTATTTTTTCCCTTATTCGATTTTGCTGTTTTTATCCAATTTTAATCACATACATAGTAATACACATGTACGCATCTGCATAAATGTATTTAACTATCTACTAAGAGGCATATTAGATATAAATGATATATATATATATATATAAAATTTGAAGATCATTGGAATGTTCACTCAGAGCTCTTAGGCTTTTCGAGTTTTTGTGATGCAATTTGATGAACAGTGAATTTATAGTGGTTCACCAACTCGGGAGTTCGGCTAATCTATTGTAATTGAGTCTCTTGCTCCTAGGAGAGTTTTTCTATTAATCAAAGAGCAAGATTACACAGAGTAATAGTGTAGATAAATTGCTTGAATACATTGTAAGGGATTTGATCCCTTTTTATAGTCTTCAGATGTCTTGCATGATCCTTGCCACTTTATCGTAACCAATGCTCTCTTTGTGCAATCAGCGTCGACGATGTTGAGGCGGTTATGACTCGTCTACCAGAATGTTGGGCCGTTACGACTTATACTCTCTAAATATGATGTTGCCTTCTGAAAGGTGTCAGCTGTTGTTATCATAGATCAAAGGTTTTTTTATCTACGCACCTTGAGACATTGTTCATGTGCTGTGGAGTCCGCGCTCAATTGTCTGAGTTGGGAAGTACCGAGCTAAGGCTTGGATAATTTTGGGTATCATATATATATGTAAGTCTACGGTACCAGCTTTGGTATCGTACTGCCACTTACTACTTTTATGATAAAGTTACTGTAAGAGGCAAAAAATTGAGATTACCTCCTAGTGGAATTGAAATGGTTATGGGATTCTGAACTTGATCTCCCAATCTTCCTCTTCTTGCAAAACCAACACACTGCCCAAGATTGAAGTATTTCGATCGAAGGCACTCTGATGCTTAAGTCAGTAAGGATAATGAAACGAATGGAAGAAGACAAGGAGGGTTCAATGTACCTTTCACCTTGGTCTCTTCTGCTTTTTATAGATCGTTCACCCCTTAGGGTTTCCATGAATTTAGGTTCAAGGTGGCACACCTTCCTTCAATTCAGTCATTCAGTTTGGGAAGTTGCTGATATTTCTCCATTATTTTCTCTTAATATCTTCAATTTCTCTAATTTGCTTATCTAATTGCCTAAGTTGTAGGTGTATCTTTATCCTTATGTTTGTCTAAAACAGCTTGGACATATCAGACGCCGAGCACACTTGATATTTGTCGAACAGATTAAGGGACTTGGTTTGGCACAAACCGATCTCTTCAATTGCCTTGCTAAATACTTTAACGGACTCGGTGTGCCAAGCTCTTTCATTGCTTAACCGAATAGACTAATGAGTTCGGTCATGAAGAGAATCAATCTTTTTCAGCTATTGCCAATCCTTTAATTAGCTCTGCTTGGTTTGAAAACTCTAGTGGAGGATCCTTCATCACGTGTCTGGTCTTATCAACATCACGTGAGCACATTTAATGTTATGTCATGTGTAATCATGAGGTTTTATTCCTTCATTTGCCCCTAGAAAACGTCTGATAGACGCCTTTTGGCTGTCAACCATTTTCTTATCAATTCATCATTACTTGTACTTTGTAACATGCCTTTTCGTTTTGGCGGCCCATTCAGAGCATTTAAATGTTTGCCTTTTAAAATTCTTCTTTCCTTATAACCGTCTTCCTTTGTATTTTTCCTTTTCTATTAGAAGACTCTCAGATTCTTGTTCTCTCAGACTCTTATTCTTTTCTTTCTGTGTTTTTCTTCCTTTGCACTTCATCTTCTTTATGGCTCCTCTTACCCCATCAGAAATCCCTGCCTTCAAAGTCAAATACAATATTCTAGATGATGTCGAGGTTAAGGTTGCTGGGAGAGATGAACCACTAATCGGTACCATAGAGAGAATCCCCATCCCCACTTGTGCCATTACTGAGGGTGGAATCTATTTTCCTCTTGACCCTCTTCTTCTCTGGGTTCTCTCTGCTGCAAAACTCTGCCCCCCCAATGCTGTCTTAATTTCTTTAGGATAGTCATAGGGGTGTCTGTGTTAAACAAACTCTTAGGTCTGAGTCTTGGTCTATGGGATATCCTGTACTGCTATATCATCAAAGCTACTGGACGCAACTACTATCTTTCGGTGAGGAAGAAGGATCGTTATCTGGTCACCCATCTTCCAGATTCGAACAAAGGTCATGAAAATGACATTGTGTTCGTTTCTGAAAATTGGGAGTACCCTGCTGGAGCCTCACCTTCTTATCGCTACCCCTATGAAGAAGGCGCACTAGGTATTTGAACCTTCTTTTTCCTCAAAAACACTCGTTGTTCTCTCTTTTCTTGTATCTGATATATCGTTTATGTATGAGAGATGGTGAAAGGCAAGATCCCCAATCTTCTGTTAAGTTGGACTAGCTCCAGATGGTTTGGAATTTCAACGAGTCCTTGTTCTGCCGTGCTGTCCATACGCTGCTCGGATACACACCAAACTACACGTCCTTTATTGTTGTGCCGAATCGACCTAATGTCACGCTTATAGTAGATCGGGAGGCAATACAATCTACTCGAGAGAAGACTCCCTGAGGAAAAAGAGACCTCTAGCAGCCTCTGGACGAAGGACTGTAAAAATTTTTTAGACTTTTTGTCAACAGTTGAGCCGACTCTTTCCACCGAATCGACTCCACCTGTCTCAACTATTTCAATCTCTTTTCTTGCCGAACCAACTGCCGAGGCCCTTCCCAAGGTGATTCTTTCCAATGACGCTAGTTTGCTGTTGGATGACCAAGCGAATTTGGCTCAAGTTGCTGAAACTTTTGTTCGTGTTGAGATGGATCCTCCAGAATCTGTCCGCTCCCCTGCTCAAGAAGATGATTCAAATTTTGAGCTCGCCGAAGACCCGACCCCTAAAAGTCAGAGGACTGTCGAGTCCGAAGCAAGCTTTCCTGTCGAGCCTTCCAGGTAGAGGACCTAGATACAATAAGTTGTTTCTTATCACTCTAATGAATAGGATTGGAGCCTAGATAAATGATAAAACCAGTAGTGGAACATTTGTTTGAAGGGTCTCCTACCCAGTTAGCATCAATAAAGGCTGTGAAGGCAAGAGAGCTAGAGGTATAGTGAAGACCATAATCTAGAGTGCCTTTGAGATATCTGAATATGCGTTTGACTGCTGAGTAATGAAGATCAGTTGGAGCTTGCATGAATTGACACACATAGTTGACAGCAAAGGACATGTCTAGGCGTGTGAAAGTGAGACATTGTAAAGCACATACAATACTTCGATATTGTGTGGGATTTTGAAAAGGAGTGCCAGAAGACTTGGAAAGAAGAGTAGGGGAGTAGGGAGTGGCACAAGGTTTGCAAGAGAACACATTGGCCTTGTGTAACAAATCAACAAGATATTTAGTTTGTGTTAGAATTGAATGAAGGATGAGAAAGATAAGCTACAATTTTGTTGAGAGAAAATAGCTTGGAACAAGAAGATTGTGAAAGATTGAATATACTGAAAATATGTTGTTGAACCCTTGAAAAATAGAGGAATACAAGAGGGTAATTTATACAGGTAAAGAAAGAATAAAAATAGCTTGAAAAAAATACTAGCAGTAGCTATTAATCAAGATAAGAAAGCATTTATGTTTCCAAGGTGCTGTGCTGAACTGCTTCTACTGCAGATTTTCTACTGATCACATGGCAGATTTTCTGCTGACTTATCTCTCAATATTCTTGAATCTTGAGACTCCCCCTCAAGGTGGACGCACAGATTAAGTGTGTTCATTTTGGAGCGTAGAAAATGGAATGCAGCAGTAGGTAGAGCCTTTGTTAGGATGTTTGCAATCTGTAATTTTGAACTCACATGTACTGGTATAATGATTCCAGCAAGCACCTTCTCTCTAACAAGATGACAGTCCAACTCAATGTGCTTTGTTCTTTCATGGAACAATGGGTTTTTGGTGAGGTGTATGGTTGCCTGGTTATCACAATATAGGAGGGCAGGTCTCGGATGGCTGGTATTAAAATCTTGCAGCAGATTTATCAACCATACAATCTCACAACTGGTGTTAGTCAATGCGCGGTATTCAGTTTCGACAGAGGACCTAGATATGGTGGTTTGCTTTTTTGATTTCCAACTGATTAAAGAATCTCTAAGAAGATGCAAAAATCAGTAGTAGATCTTCGGGTCTCAGGGCAAGCTGCCCAATTTGAGTCGCTAAATGCCCTGAGGAATGGTGCACATTTGAAAGAATAAAGGAGGCCTTGGCCTATGGATCCCTTGAGGTATCTCAAGACTCGATGTGCAGCTTGTTGATGGATCTGTGAAGGGCGATCCATGAATTAACTCAAGATGTTAATAGAGTATGTGATATCCAGTCTTGTAATGGACAAATAAATCAACCTTCCAACCAACCTCCTATAACTTGTAATGTCGATGAGAGGATCTGCTGCCAAATGAGAAAGTTTATGATTCAATTCCATTGGTGTGTTGGTAGGCTTGCATCCGAGCATACCAACATCCTCTAAAATCTCAAGAGTGTACTTTCTTTGACTCAAATGAATTCCTTTTTCTGATCTTGATATTTCTAAGCCAAGGAAGTACTTTAGGTTGCCAAGATCTTTGATCTTAAATTGGTTGTGCAGATATGTCTTAATGAAGTCAATTGTTTTGAGATCATTACTTCCAATGAGAATGTCATCAACATATACTAACAATGCAACAAATTGACCATCATGAATCTTTGTAAACAAAGAATAATCTGACCTGGATTGTTGGAAACCAATGGCAATGAGAGATGTGGAAAATTTTGAGTGCCATTGCCTTGAGGCTTGCTTAAGGACATAAAGGGATTTGTGTAGCCTACAAACTAAATTTTGATTTGTAAGTGACTCCCCCTTAGGTTGAAATCCAGGAGGTAAATCCATGTAGATTTCCTCTTCTAGATCCCCATGGAGGAATGCATTATGAACATCTAATTGATGCAAATGCCAATTGTGAAGTGCTGCCAAAGCAAGGAAGACATGAACAGTAGTGAGCTTTGCAACTGGACTAAAGGTCTCATGGAAGTCGAATCCCTCTCTTTGAGTGTAGCCCTTGGCTACCAACCGAGTCTTGTGCCTTTCTATAAAACCATTTGAGTGCAATTTGGTCTTGTAGACATATCAACAGCCAATAGCTTTCTTTCCTTTTGGAAGAGTAGTGACTGTCCAAGTATTGTTGGCCTCCAAGGCATTTAACTCATCTGTCATGGCTTTGGTCCAATGCTCAGAGAGAACGGCTTCTGCATAGGTAGTAGGATCTCGGGTAGGGGAGAGAGAGAGTGTATAGGCCTTGTGAGAAGGAGAGAAATGAGTGTAGGAGAGGTAGTTTTCAAGTGGGTGAGCAGTAGAGTGATGAGGTGATGGTGAAAATGCTGAATTGTAGTGATAATCAAGGAGGTATTTAGGTGGATTTCTGACCCTATCTGATCTTCTTTGGGGTGGAGGGGATGGTGAACTTTGTGGTAAATGGGAAGGTGAGGGTAAGGTTGTGGTTGGTAGAGTGGTGGGAGGAATAGGATCAGAAGGAGGGGAAGAGGGGTTGGTTGAAGAGGCAAGGTCAAGGGAATGAGGTGAGAGTGAATCTCTATCATTGAAAGGAGGAGCTGAAAAGAAGATCTCAAAAGGTGACCGATTGTTAAGCACAAGAGTGGGTATTCTATTTATCAAATGAACTGCCGTTAGAATAGCATCTCCCCAAAACTTGGTTGGGAGAGAGGCCTGGAATAGCAAAGCCCGAGTAGTGGAAAAGAGCTGCTGATGTTTCCTTTCAACTACTCCATTTTGTTGAGGAGTATCAATGTATGTCTTTTGATAGAGGATTCCATGTTTATTATAGAAATCTTGCATCAAAAACTCTGCTCCATTATCAGATCTACTTTGTTTGACCTTGAGACTGTATTGAGTTTGTGTCATTTAGATAAAGGATTGCAAGAAGCTTTGAGCTTCAGATTTAAACTTCATCAAAAAGATCCATGTCATTCGGCCATCGTCATCCACTATAGTGAGGAAATATTGATATCCTTGAGGTGTGGCTTGTGAATATGGTCCCCAAATGTCACAATGGATTAACTCAAAAGGAGAGGAAGTGGAAGAAACACTGGGGGAAAAGGATTTCTTTTCTGTTTTGCAAAGTGACAGTTACTACATTGATTAAAATCAATGCATTTTACATCTGAGGCATGAGAAGAAATCAAATTTAACCTCTGATTTGATACATGCCCTAGTCTAAAATGCCATATATGAAAATCTTGACTTGTTGAAACTTGTTGCACACGAGATAAATGGCTGGGATCAGAATTGGTTATTGCTGGACTTTGATTGTCAAAAGAGCTTCCTAGTGAATTGGAATCAAGAAAATAGAGTCCCCCTCGAACTCTAGCAACTCCAATCATTGTCCATGTAGCTAGGTCCTGAATGAGACACTGGTTTTTAGAGAAAATAAGACACAAAGAAGAGTCTTGAGTTAATTTGCTGACTGAGAGAAGATTAAAAGTAAAAGATGGTATACACAGTACTCCATGGAGAGTTAAGGCATCACTGATCTAGACAGTGCCTATGTGAGTGACTTGTGCGTTCTCTCCATTAGGCATCTGTACATAAGCTTGAGAAGTGGAGGTGATGGAAGAGAGGAGAGTGGTGGAGCAGACCATGTGATCTGTGGCCCCAGTGTCCACTATCCATGTGATGTGTTTTGGTTTGTATGAAATGCTGGTGGTCATGGATGAAAAATGGTGATCATTTTCAGAGGGAAGGATAGGAGTTTTGAATGAGGGTGAGTGGTTCATCATACCTGCCATCAGAATGGTGAAGGAAATATGGGTTGTTGGGTCCTCGGATGGTGAGAGATTTCTAGCAAGAGGATTACTGATAGGTTCAGCTGTAGACATGATGAAATTTGAATGAGAGTAGACAGCAGCAGAAGGAAATCAGAGTGAGGAAGATGAGTAAAAGAACAGGTCAAAGATCCTGCTCTGATACCATGTTAGAATTGAATGAAGGATGAGAAAGATTGTTGGGTTTCCCTCCTTTGTGGGACTCATCAATTTGCTAATTTTTTGGTGGCTTACCCGTGTAGGACTCTTATCCAAGACTTGGTTTGGAGTCTTCTAGTTAAAAAGGAATTTGACAGCCATCAAAGACTATAAGTTTTGTCCTTTTCTTTGGTTCATCTATTCTCTGTTGGTTTGGCAAGAAGACATATTTTTCGGCAGTCTTTGGTTCAACAAAAATTCAGCCTTCTTCTTCTCCTTTTTTGGTGCCAGAAAAATCTGCAAATTTGTTCTTCAAGTGGGTAATATTTCTTCACTTGATATTTGGGTTTCTTGCGGTTTGTTCTTGGAGATTTGGTTCACTTATTTTGTGAGGTATTTTTCTCTTGTGATTTACACTTTGGTGTGTTTGTAAGACTTATGTCTTTTGGCCACTTTGTAATCTGATTTGGTGATAGTGGAAGAAACTGACCTACCGGTCGTCGTGGATGTACCTCAAGTTATTTGAGGGAACCACGTAAATCTTGTGTGCTTATTTATTTTATGTTATTTTATTTATATTGCTTCCATTGATTTACACTTGTGGGAAAACCTATTTTCCCAACATCTGGTATCAGAGCAATTGGTTAATTCTGTTCCGATTCGTTATATTTCTGTGTGTGAATTATGGACGGCAACGTTGGACGTATGGTTAGTTTCAATGGCACAAATTGGGTGACTTGGAAAACTAAAATGGAAGATCTTTTATTTTGTAAAGATTTGAATGGACCCATAGAGGGTGATAGTGGCAAACCGGAAGGGATGAAAGATGACGAGTGGAAAAAGCTAGACCGGAAAGCTGTCGGTTTTATTCGGCAATGGATTGATGATAGTGTCTTTCATCATGTCTCTACAGAAAAATCTGCACATGGTCTTTGGACCAAATTGGAGAGTTTGTATGATAGAAAGACGGCAGTGAATAAAGCTTTTTTATTTCGAAAGCTTGTGAACTCTAAATATAAGGAGAGTACTTCTATTGCAGAGCATTTGAATGAGATTAAGAGCATTGTGAATCAGTTGGCCGCCATGAAAATTACTTTTGATGATGAGTTGCAAACTTTGTTACTTCTTAGTTCACTTCCCGAAAGCTGGGAAACTTTGGTGGTCACAGTTAGTAACTCCGCACCTGATGGAGTGGTAACAATGAGTCAAGTTACCAGCAGTTTGTTGAATGAAGAAACAAGAAGAAAATCATCAGGTTCTTCTTACTCCAAGGCACTTGTAATGGAAAATCGGGGGAGAGGCAGGAGTAAGAGTAGGGTTCCGCACAACCGTGATAAATCTAGAGGTCGTTCAAGCTCGATGTCAAAAAATGATGTTGAATGCTATTATTGTCACAAGAAAGGGCACATGAAGTGGGAATGTAGAAAACTCAAGTTCAAGGAGCAGAACAAAGAGAAAAATTCAGAGAAAAAACAAATTGATACAGCTGTAGTTACCGATGATGAACTCATGATTATCCGTGATGATGCTAGCGTTAATTTGATTGGCCAAGAGACGGATTGGGTAATTGATTCTGGAGCTTCATTTCATGTTACTTCGCGGGCTGATTTCTTTACTTCTTACTCACAAGGTGATTTTGGGAATGTCCGTATGGGAAATGAAGATGTGTCAAAAATTGTCGGCATGGGTGACATTTGCTTGGAAACAAATATTGGATGCAAATTGCTGCTTAGAGATGTGAGGCATGTACCAGATATTCGACTCAATTTAATCTCTGCTGGAAAGTTAGATGATGAAGGCTACATCAACAATTTCAGTAATGGAAAATGGAAGCTCTCCAAAGGTTCTCTAGTGGTAGCAAAAGGAAAGAAGACTTGTTCTCTTTACACTATGCAAGCAAAAATCTGCAAGGGTGTTGTGAATACCTTAGAGAATGACTCATCCACTGATTTATGGCATAGAAGGCTTGGACATATGAGTGAAAAAGGATTGCAAGTTTTGTCCAAGAAAGAGCTTCTAGTGGGGATAAAAGGTACGCCTTTGAAAACTTGTGTTCATTGTTTCCATGGTAAACAAAACAGAATATCATTCCGTAGAAACATTGCATCTAGAAAATCTCATGTTTTAGATTTGGTACATTCTGATGTATGTGGTCCTTTGAAAGTTAGGACACTTGGTGGTGCTCTATACTTTGTCACTTTTATTGATGATCACTCTAGAAAAGTTTGGGCTTATACACTGAAAACTAAAGATCAAGTTCTAGATGTGTTTAAGATTTTTCAGGCCAAGGTTGAAAGAGAAACAGGTAGACAGTTGAAATGTGTTCGCTCGGATAATGGTGGTGAATATATTGGACCATTTGATCAGTATTGCACAAATCATGGTATCAGGCATGAAAAGACAGTTAAAAAGACACCTCAACAGAACGGGGTTGCAGAGAGAATGAATCGCACCATTCTTGAGAGAGTCAGATGTTTGCTCTCACATTCTAAATTGCCAAGATCCTTTTGGGGTGAGGCAATGAGGACCGCAGTTGATCTTATCAATTTGTCTCCTTCAGTTCCGTTGAATGGTGATGTGCCAGAGAAAGTTTGGACAGGGAAGGAAGTCTCCTATGATCACTTGAGGGTATTCGGCTGCAGAGCTTTTGTTCATATTCCAAAAGATGAAAGGTCCAAGCTTGATCCAAAAGCAAAGCAATGCATATTTCTTGGCTATGGGCATGAAGAATTTGGATACAGGTTGTATGATACAGTTGACAAGAAAGTTGTCAGAAGCCGAGATGTTGTTTTCTTGGAAGATCAGACTATTGAAGACATCGACAAGCTTGAGTCAGCTGAGTCTAGTACTGATGATCTTGTTGATTTAGATCCTCTCAATCCCTCTGCTGTTCATGATATTGATGAGGAAGTGCAAACACCTCATGATGATGCAGCAGAAGATGATGTTGAGCCAGAGATTGAGGGGGAGCAACCACCCCAAGAGCCACTACCACAGACACCGTTAAGGAGATCTACTAGAGAAAAACAGCCATCCAGAAAATATTCTTCAAATGAGTATGTGATGATATCAGATCAGGGGGAGCCAGGGACTTATCAAGAAGTCTTGAAGCATGAGAACAAAACTGAATGGTTCAAGGCAATGAAAGAGGAAATGAAGTCTTTGCATGAGAATCACACCTATGATTTGGTGAAGCCGCCTAAAGGGAAGAAAATTTTGAAAAATAAATGGGTCTTCAGACGAAAGAATGATGGGAACAGTTCTCAACCGAGATTCAAGGCACGACTTGTCGTGAAAGGTTTTGATCAGAGAAAGGGAGTTGATTTTGATGAGATCTTCTCACCAGTTGTGAAGATGTCCTCCATTCGAACTGTGCTTGGTATAGCTGCGAGTATGAATTTAGAAGTTGAGCAGCTTGATGTGAAGACCGCATTTTTGCATGGTGACTTAGAAGAGGAAATTTATATGGAGCAACCTGAGGGCTTCAAAGATAAGGGTAATGATCAGTTAGTTTGCAAATTGAAGAAGAGCTTGTATGGATTGAAGCAAGCACCGAGGCAGTGGTACAGAAAATTCGATGCTTTCATGAGTGAGAATGGGTATTCAAGAACCACTTCAGACCATTGTGTGTTTGTGAAGAAATATAAAGATGGTAATTTTATTATTCTCTTGCTTTACGTTGATGATATGCTTATTGTGGGCCAAGACACGAGTAAGATTAGCAAGTTGAAGTCAGAGTTGAGTAAGTCCTTTGCCATGAAGGATTTGGGTCCAGCAAAGCAAATTCTTGGGATGAGAATTGTTCGTGACAGATCACATGGGCTGATTTGGTTATCTCAAGAGAATTATATTAAAAAGGTTCTTGAGAGGTTCAATATGGACAAAGCAAAGCCTGTTAATTGTCCACTTGCAGGCCACTTCAAACTAAGCTCAAGTCAGTGTCCTACAAGTGATGAAAAGAAAAATGAGATGCAGAAAATTCCCTATGCTTCAGCAGTTGGTTCTTTGATGTACGCCATGGTTTGTACTCGACCGGATATTGCTCACGCAGTTGGGGTTGTCAGTCGATTTTTGTCTAATCCAGGGAAAGAACACTGGGCAGCAGTGAAATGGATTATGAGGTATCTTCAGGGCACTTCAAAGATGAGTTTGTGTTTTGGTAAAGGCGAGCCTATTCTTGATGGGTTCACAGATTCTGATATGGCTGGTGATGTTGATAGTCGAAAATCTACTTCTGGTTATTTGATTACTTTTGCAGGGGGAGCAGTGGCATGGCAATCAAGATTACAGAAATGTGTTGCTCTCTCCACCACAGAAGCTGAGTTCATCGCCATCACTGAAGCTTGCAAAGAATTATTGTGGTTGAAGGAATTCTTACAAGAGTTGGGTTTGAAACAAGAAAGGTATGTCCTTCATTGTGATAGTCAGAGTGCAATCCACTTGAGCAAGAATTCTTCATTTCATTCGAGATCGAAACATATTGATGTTAGATATCATTGGATTCGTGATGTCTTGAATGATAAGTTGTTACAACTTGAAAAAATTCACACTGATGATAACACTTCGGATATGTTAACTAAGGCATTGACTAAGGACAAGCATGAGAAGTGTCGACTTTTGGCGGGAATGGTCGAATCCTCCACATAAGTCGGGAGGGGGAGAATTGTTGGGTTTCCCTCCTTTGTGGGACTCATCAATTTGCTAATTTTTTGGTGGCTTACCCGTGTAGGACTCTTATCCAAGACTTGGTTTGGAGTCTTCTAGTTAAAAAGGAATTTGACAGCCATCAAAGACTATAAGTTTTGTCCTTTTCTTTGTTCATCTATTCTCTGTTGGTTTGGCAAGAAGACATATTTTTCGGCAGTCTTTGGTTCAACAAAAATTCAGCCTTCTTCTTCTCCTTTTTTGGTGCCAGAAAAATCTGCAAATTTGTTCTTCAAGTGGGTAATATTTCTTCACTTGATATTTGGGTTTCTTGCGGTTTGTTCTTGGAGATTTGGTTCACTTATTTTGTGAGGTATTTTTCTCTTGTGATTTACACTTTGGTGTGTTTGTAAGACTTATGTCTTTTGGCCACTTTGTAATCTGATTTGGTGATAGTGGAAGAAACTGACCTACCGGTCGTCGTGGATGTACCTCAAGTTATTTGAGGGAACCACGTAAATCTTGTGTGCTTATTTATTTTATGTTATTTTATTTATATTGCTTCCATTGATTTACACTTGTGGGAAAACCTATTTTCCCAACAAAGATAAGCTACAATTTTGTTGAGAGAAAATAGCTTGGAACAAGAAGATTGTGAAAGATTGAATATACTCAAAATATGCTGTTGAACCCTTGAAAAACAGAGGAACACAAGAGGGTAATTTATACAGGTAAAGAAAGAATAAAAATAGCTTGAAAAAAAATACTAGCAGTAGCTATTAATCAAGATAAGAAAGCATTTATGTTTCCAAGGTGCTGTGCTGAACTTCTTCATGTTTCCAAGGTGCTGTACTGAACTGCTTCTACTGCAAATTTTTTGCTGATCACATGGCAGATTTTCTGCTGATTATAGGGCAAATTTTCTGCTGACTTATCTCTCAATATCCTTGAATCTTGAGAGTTTGAGATAGAAAAATACCAGAAGAAGAAGAGTTAATATGGACACCAAGAAAGTAATGAAGAGGACCCAAGTCCTTTATTTCAAAAGTACGATGTAGATCAGTGATGACAGATGTGATGAAAGAGGAGTTGGTGCCAGTAAGGATTATATCATCCACATACAAAAGAAGAATGGTGAGAGATGAAGGGGTGGCACAAATGAAAAGAGAAAACTTAGCACTTGAAGACTGAAAACCATATGTGTGTAAATGAGAGGTGACCTCTCAAACCAGGCTCTATTTGCCTGCTTAAGCCCATGAAGGGACTTGTGCAACTAACAAACAAAATGAGGATTTGCTAAATCAACAAAGCCAGGAGGCTGGGTCATATAAAATTTTTCTTTCAAATGACCATGTAAGAATGTGTTTTGGACATCCAATTGTCTCAAGGGCCAGTGAAATTGAGCAGCTAAAGAAAGATTAAGACAAACATTGGAGTGTTTAATGACAGGACTGAAGGTTTCATCATAATCCAAACCAGATGCTTGATGAAATCCCTTAGCAACAAGCCTTTCTTTGAATCTAGAAATAGAACCATTTGGGTTATGTTTGAGTTTATATACCCATTTGCAACCTATAATATTTTTTTCTGGTGGTGGAGGGACTAAAGTCCAAGTATGTTGTTTCTGCATGGCTGAGAACTCCTCTGTCATGAATGAGCACCACTCTGGAAACTCTAAGGTCGTAAATGTGGTAGGTTCAGCAAAAGAGGCAGTGGCCACAAATGTTTAGGTTTAAAAGTACCAAATTTGGATTTGGTTTGCATAGAATTCAGGTTAGTAATAGGGTGTGACTGAGGAACCAATGTGGTGTTAAAGTCCAAAGAAAAGTTAGTGGCTATGGGAATAAAAAAGAAATCATGTGATGAGCTAGGTAGAACAGGAAGCTCAGTCCGAGCAAAATGGACAGGAGAGACAGAATACATACGAGAGTCAAACTGTTCACCAGAAAGGGAGGAGGCAGACTGCTCAATAGGTATGAAAGCAGGACCACTATGAGAGGCTAAATATGGTAAAGGATTAAGAATGGTAGAAGAAGAATGATATGGTCCAAGTATAGAACAAGAAAAAAAAGGTTCAGAACCTAAACTAGTGGCATAAGGAAAGGTTTCTTTATTAAAGTGAACATGTCTACAAGTGTAAAAATGATTAGAACCTGGTTCAAAGCAAAAATAGCCTTAATAGCTTGGGGCATATCCAAGGACAACACATTGAGTTGTTCTAGGCTGTAACTTGGAGTGATTATAAGGCCTCAAGTAAGGATAGCGGGCACAACCAAAGGTTCTGAGGTGCTTATAATCAGATAAAGTACCAAAAAGAAGTTGGTAAGGAGTCTTAGATGAGTATTAGATCTTGGTAATCTATTGATAAGAAAAATATTTGTGGTGAAGGCATGGTACCAAAGAGAGGAAGATAATGAGGCTTTGGTAATAAGAGAGATGGCAGTTTCAACCACATGCCTATGCTTTCTTTCAGTAGCACCATTCTGTTGTGGTGTATAAGGGCAAGATCTTTGGTGCTGGATACCTGAATTCTGCAAGAATTTCTAAATGAATGAATGACAGAACTTTACTCCTCCATCTGTGCATAGTTTCTGAACTTTTGTTGAAGGAGAACTCTCAACCTGTGCTTTAAACTGCTGAAAAACACTAGGTACTTCTAACTTATGAACCATAGGAAAAATTCAAGTGTACCTGCATTTATCATCAATAAAGAAAACACAATTATGGAAACCATGCATAAAGGGGTCTGGGGTTGGTCCCCAGACATCATTATGTATCAACTCAAGAGGATGCAAAGGCACAGATTTAGACAATGGGAATGGTTATCTTTGTCATCTTGCCACAAAGGCAATATTTATAGAAGCAAATTGATGACTTATTTTTGGAAATAGGAATCGTAGAAGTAGAAACAATTTGTGTAACAACAGCATTTGAGGGATGCCCTAGTCTATTTTGCCACAGTAGTTGTGATGTAGTTCTTCCCAGATGAGTAGAAACTGGTGAAGAAGAAGTAGTACATTCTGAAAGTGATTTGAAGGGATAGAGTCCATTTTCAGTCTTTCCTTGGTAGAGCATTTTCGCAAAGGCCTTGTCCTGAATTTGGAACCCAAGAGAGTCAAAAATAAAGGCAGAGTTTTTGTGTAAACAAAACTGATGCATATAAAGTAAATTGGAAGTAATTTGAGATACATGAAGGATGTTATCTAGTAAAAATGATTCCAAATCTGTAAGAAGAGTAGATTGAATGAAAATGATTTGGATATGGTAAGTATCAAATATTGCCCACTTAATTTTTAGTTAATGAAAATTAATGAATTTCAAAAGGCAACACATACGAATCGTCATAATAAAAAACACCCTACGTTGAGAAATAAGACATGAAACAACTAGAGTCTCACAACTTAGTATTTATTGTTTGAATTTGTAAAGGTCGAACGCTTGTGCATTAGTTCCGATTGGCTACAAAAAGGATAAATTGGCATTAAATATTTCATTAATGGTAAGATAATCTAGTTTTTAGGCATTTGTTTAAGGATAAATTAGAAATTCAGATGTTTTTCATGGAAGTTGACATTCTATTGTAGCATAGATATAGATGAAATATAGGTTAACTATTTGAAATAATGCTAAAAGCGTGACAAAAAAAAAAAAAACTCTGAATTTAAACTCTCTCCATATGAAAGCTTTTAGGAGTTAAGATTAAAAGTTTAGAATAAATAAGGTATCATTTGATGGCACTAAATAAACTTAGTTTTTATTTATGTATTTTTTTTGTTCTTTTGTTATCCACATTTGTTCATTTTTCTAAACTTAATTACATGTATAGTAATATGCATGCCCTATTATGTGATTTTATTATTTATATATTAATACACTTATAAATCACTTTACTAAAATAGTAATCAAATTTTCTTTCAATAAAGTTATTTTTTTATTAGCAAATGGTATAGTAATAATCATTGAAATATAACATGGCTGGCTAAAAGTTTTAGGTGTTTGCATGTGGTGTGTTCATTTGCGCATATTTTATTTGTTGGAATGTGAATAAAATTTTAGTTTCTCTTTCTCTAACTAGCTTAAGTTTAGGCTTTATGGCTGTGGGCATTTATACTATTTATAAAAGGACAGATGTCATGTACCTCTCATATCTTTCTCACGATCTCCTCTAATCTCACTCTAACATTGAACACACAAATAATTGTGTGTAGGACCACTAGTTGTAGGATAGTCTAAGGGTTCCACACTTGAAGATTCTCCATATTTTGTCAAAAATTTAATTTAGTTTTATCTAGATGCTCCATTTATTTGCATGAGATGATGGGACCAAAGACCAACCAAATAGAGAACTATATAGAACAATATATAGTGGAAAACTCAAACTTGGTATTTTGAATAAAGAATAAAGATATTTCATGTCAATCATTCATTAGAGAAAATATGAGATTGCAATGTGGAACATGAGCATAGAGCGTGGTTTCACTCTGGCAAAACATAATCAAAGTATATAACGAACACCCTTAGTCGAGTCCATCTAATACTAACGCTACAACTCAGGTATGTTTGGGGATTAATTTGTTGGATCAAAATAGTTTTTGTTATAAAAATTGAATTTTTGGTCGACTTTGAGCCTAAATTAAAATAGGACCCGCTCATTGTTTTGAGTAAACTTTCGTAGGTTCGTGTTTTACTCCGTGAATATATTCATTTACTCAAATCGAATAAGAAATGAATAATAAAATTGTCTTCAAAATGACCCTTTTGAAATGTGAAAATAGAGGTTGTGCAATATGAGATTTGACATCAATCTCACATTGGTTGAAAAAGAAATTCTACTTGTGCATATATATGTCAAGTTTGCTCTATTGGGTTAGGCTCCAAGGGATACCACACTTTTATGAGTGAAACGAGCACCTACATGTCATTGGTGTAACCATGTGCGCATCGCCCTCCTAGCCTTGCCACAACCTGATCGGGCTCGGGTGTGGGTGTCACTCATCCTTATTCTTTGGAAAAAATTTGTTTAACGAATTGTGCTAGAATTTCTTGATCCGGAATTAATTTTTACTATATGTTGGATTTAAATTCGCACTGGTTCGAATTTTCGCTTCCCTTTACTCTGAATTTTTGAGTTATGCTTGTTCATAATTGGACAGTTAATCAATGGTGTTCTCTGGGCTTAATGTGTGGTCACTGGGCAATTGAATTGGAGTGCTACTTTCAGTTACGTGAAGATCATTATATCCTGAGAGGCAAAAGCTTTGATATTCATAAGAACCAAGTGTGGGGTCAAAATTTGTTTTATGGACATAGTGTCAAACACTAGTCTTGATCTACTAAAGTTCAACAATATTTCCTAATCTACAAACTAGTCAATTTATAAATTGGTTTAATTACACATTTATGTGTTATTATTTCATTCTTACTTGTAACTACTTCATTCTTGACAATTACTATTTTTATTCTAAATTGCATGATACAAATCAAAATTTTCAATAAGTGATTTTGTTATATTTGGAAAATCACAAACAATAATCTTAAGATAGATTTTCCATTTGTCTAATTATTTGTTGTGTTTTTTATTCTTGTTAATAGTATTTTAAACTGTTTTAAAATATTACAAATTGTTAAAATAGTTTTTATAATATGTAGTATTTTGGGTTACATGGAAAAATTTTGTGAAAAGTTGAAAGTTTTGTTTATGTGTTTAAATGTTTAATTGAAACAGTCGCACTAAATAGTTACACCAAAAGTAATGCCAAAAAGTGACACTAAACAGTGACACCAAACAATAACATTAAAACGGGAACATCAAACAGTGACATAAAATAATAACATTGATTGTCTTTGTTTTAGTAATGTGCTTTGTAAAGTGTTCGTATTTTCTTATTTTTTAATATTTGGTAATTCTGTTTATCAAAAATGATTTCAAATGAGAATAATGTTTCTACTACTCCTCTTCTTGCGATGCCTATTTCTGTATCTACTCGTGTGACTCATGGAGAGAAGCTTGAAAAAGTTCAATGAGAACGATTTCAATAGATGGCAACATAAAATATTATTCCATCTTATTATGTTGAATCTTGTAAAGTTTTTTCATGAGGATGCTCCTGTTTCTAGTGAGAATGAGACTGACCACCAACTTATTGTTGCAGTGGATGCATGGAAGCATTCTAACTTTTTGTAGAAGAATTATATCTTTAATGAATTGGATATCACATTATATAATATATATAGTCCAATCAAGACAGCTAGAGAGTTGTGGGAATCCTTGGATAAAAAGTACAAAACAGAGGATTCTAGAATAAAGAAATTCATTCTAGACAAATTTCTTTACTATAAAATAGTAGATTCCAAGACTATCATATAAGTAAAGTTCAAGAACTTTAAATTATCCTACATGAGATTCATACCAAAGGAATGGTACTTAATGAATCTTTTCAAGTGACTTCAATTATTGAGAAATTAATGTCACATAAGAAAGAAACACAAACACAAAGAAATAAAATTTGAGGACTTGATCATAAGATTGAGGATTGAGAAAGATAATAGAGTCTCCGAAAAAATAGTTGGTAATCATTTCATGGAGTCAAAGGCACATGTGATTAAAGAGAGATATAAAATCAACAAGAAAGGAAACATGTTGACCAACAAGGGGCCAAGGGTGGTGATTACAAAATGGAGGAACCACAAGAAGAAAGCTGTCAAAATCAATATAAATGAGGTAGAAATTTTTTTTGATAATGTTTCTGACATGAGTTTTTTGTCGTAGTATCCAAAGTGAACTTGGTGAGAAATACCAAAGAATGGTGGGTGGACACCTGGGCCACTAGACACATGCTCAGATTAGATGTTCTCTTCATATGAAGCTATTAATCATGGAAAATAATTATTCATGAAAAATTCCTCTACTTCCAAAACTGAAGGCAAATGAAATGTTATATTGAAGATGACTTCTAGGAAAAAACTTACTCGTAATGATGTGTTAAATGTTACCAAAATTCAAAAAAATCTTGCGTCTGGATCATTGTTGAGTAAGTAGGGTTTTAGGTAAGTTTTTAAGGCTGACAAGTTTGTATTTATTAAGAGTGGGATTTATGTAGACAAGTGAAATATGAGCAATAATTTTTTAAGATGAATGTAATGACAATTGTATCTACTTTTAATAACAATAAGAACACATCTTCTGTTTATATGCTCGAATCATCTAATGTATGGTATGGTAGCTCACGACATGCTAATTTTAATACTTTGTGTAATTAATAAATTTAGAATTGTTGCCTAACTTTAATATTGACGCAAATCATAAGTGAGAGATATGAATTGAATCAAAATTAACTAGAGCATTATTTCATAATATTGAAATAAGTACTAAACTTCTAGAATTAATTCATAGTGATACATGTGATTTGAAATATGTTCAAACTAAAGGTAAAAAGAAGTACTTTGTTACTTTTATTGATGATTGCACAAGATATTGTTATGTATATTTGCTAAGGAGTAAAGATGAAGCATTAACAAAATTTATGCATTATAAGGATGAGGTTGAAAATCAACTTAACAAAAAGATTAAGACAATAAGAAGTGATCAAGGTGGTGAATATAATGAACATTTTGATAGGTTATAGAACATATTATTATTCACTAAATTTCTGTGCCTTATACATTTTAGCAAAATGAGATTGCTGAACATAAAAATAGAACATTGAAAGAGATGATGAATGTCATGTTGATTAATTTAGGATTACCTCAAAACTTGTGAGATAAAGCTTAGAAGTTAGACAAAACCCGTTATGAATTATGAAAAAGTAGGAGTCTTTCCTATAAATATTTAAAAGTGTGAGAGTGTTTGACCAAAGTGATGGTTCGTATTCTCAAAAGTATTAAAATAGGACCTAAGACTATTGATTGTACATTTATTGGTTATACAATAAATAGTAATGTATATCATTTTCTCGTGCATGAATCTGACATTCCTGATATACATGTTAATATAATCATTGAATCTATAAATGCATCATTCTTTGAAAATTTATTTACTTATAATAACACATGTGATGGGAGTTTTTTTAAAATAATTCATGATATTGCGACTAGTAATATAGACCAAGAGTCTATAAATAACGAAAGTGAAGAGGTATTTAGACGTAGTAAAAAGGTAAGGACTTTCAAATCCTATGGTCCTGATTTTCTAACATATTTATTAGAAAATGAATCTCAAAGCTTCAATGAAGCGATGTCCACTCTTGAAGCACCTTTTTGAAAAAAAAACTGTAAACAGTAAAATTGAATCTATCATACAAAATCACACTTGAGAATTGGCAGATTTTCTTCCGTGAAATAAACTATTAGGGTGTAAATTAATTTTCAAGAAAAAAATAAAAATAGATGGATCAATTGATAAGTACAAGACAAGATTTGTAGCTAAAAGTTACAGACAAAAAAAGGCTTTGACTACTTTGATACATGTTCTCTTCTTACGAGAATAATGTCTAATCGAATGCTCACAGCTATTGCAGCATTGCATAATCTTGAGATGCACCAAATGAATGTGAGAAAAGCTTTATTAAATGGTAACTTAAATGAGAAAATTTATATGCAACATGTAAAACTCGGTTAAATTTGAATTTTTATGAAAAAGGGTAAAACGGTAATTTGCTAGTACGGTAGGGTTAAAAATCTAAATTTTTCTAGAACTTGGATGAAAAGATAGACCTCACTGTTGGATTCATCTCACGAAATCTAGTTATCCAATCAATTTTTGTTGAATTTTGAGACAGTCAAATTTTTTGCATTTTACGAGGTGATCGAGTATCGCATGACCTAAAAAATCAGACATGAAATTAAATTTTAAAAATTAGATAAAAATTTAAAGGAACTTCATATAAAAATATTTAGAACTTGAACCGAAACGAAATTTAATCGTTTCGGGACAAAATTGGACCCGAGAATGAAGAACTTGTGGCGCGACGAGGGCTAAGCATTCCAAGGGGTATAAATAGGGGGAGAAAATTGGATTTTCTCCCAATTTTGTTAGTTGGGTTTCGTTGGAGAGGGAAGAGAAGGAAAAAGAGAGAGTTTCCAATTTCTCTCTACGATGTACGACTACCCGTTAGTCAGAATCCTTCGAACCAATAATTAAAGTTCACCTATGCGACGAGGGATACGACTACGTATCAAAAATGATGAATTTCACCGAGGATTCAAAAACAAAAATTTTAGGGGAAATCAAGGTTTGAGCTTGGTTTGTGTTCTTGAATGTTTCTACAACTTGTTTTTATGCTTCAAGAGGTTGGATTCTTTTCCTAATTAAATTTATTTTCAAATTAGGATTGTTATATTGAATGGATAGGGTGTTAGAGATATAGTCTCATGTATAACACTTACCTATGGTATTTGAAATGTGAAAAATGAGTATTAATAATGGATAAAATAAATTCTAGTATGAATTGGGTATATAGAAATTACTTGTTAGTGATTTCTTAAGAAATGTGATTATTTGGGCATATTATGTGATTACATGAATTGATGTCTTGTGGGTGTTGATAAAATGTCTTGAATGGTTGAAGTATGTTTGTTTTGATGAATTTGGAATAACATGCTTGGATGATATTATAAATTGCAATTATATGCTTATGATATAATTGACAATTGGGAATGTTGAATGAGATGCAATGTTGTTCTTAATGTGTATATGGCATATGGAACATGATGTTGAAATTGCAAATTCAAATCTTAGTTGCATAATAATATGAAATGCAATTGTACATTTACATTGCATATGAACGTGAAAACATCGCATTCGTGGGCATTGACATGAGTGTGTGTGTGTGCATGTTGGTGGATCAAACACCATTCTTAGTGGATGATGCATAGACTCGGGATAGTTGGACTGAGGTTTGACTAAGTCACACGATTTGCATGGAAAATAGGGGTCGGGGTTAGCAAGAAAGACTAGATTATCCCTCGGGTGAAAGACCCGGTGATTGCATACACACTCCGTTAGCATAGAGTTCATAAAGTCTGTCAGCGTACGCGGAACCGTTGGTGGAAGTCCATTAATGCCATGTCAGTTGGGTGCCTTTTGGTGTGAGTCCATAAATACCCACCCCAAGAAAGACCCGTGAATTTTAAAAGGTCATTGGATGTATAACATCAATGGCGAGAGCTTGAAATGCACGGATTCATATGCATGAAAATGCATGTGTGAGGGAGTCAGTGAAGGCTCGAGTTGAGTTGCATGTGTGAGTTTCATCTCATATTATGGCATGACATAGAGAATTCCATTGTTGAATTGTATATTCTTGAATGAAGTAATGTTGTTTATGATTTGCGTATGAACATTTCATATGCTTCTAGGTTGGGGAGTAACTTCTTTAGAAGATACCCTATTGACCATGACTCACCTTTTATGGGGACAATATTTTAGGTGTGGTACATGCGCAGGTAGACGGCTCTCATTCGAGCCCTCATTGTTGAAGAAAAGCCAAAATGTGATTTTCAAACTATGTTTTTTTGTAAAACTAAGATGTAATCTAGTTTTTGGACGTGTAATGTCATGTAAAGGATTGTAATATAACTCATATGAACTGTATTTTTTTTAAAATGGATTTTATATGAGTTTGAGTTGGTGTTGTACAAGGTTGGAATGAATTGGAATTGAAAAATGATGGAAGTGGGGAAAAACTGGTAAGACGTACAGGCAGAATGACGAGTTCTTCTATCGGTAGAACTTTTTCTGTAGGCTTTTCCTATGGGTAGAACGTCAAGTTTTGCGGTAGAACTTTTCTAGTAGCGTTTTTCTACTAGTAGAACCTTTACATCTTCTACCGGTAGGTTTTGTTCAAATCTCAAAGTTTGAAATGCTTTTGCTAGACTTTTGGGTCCTGGATTCTTTTGTTCAAATGATATAAATGGACAATAAATGTGAGTAAATTGATGTATATTAGACTTCAGATGGATTATGTGATTAAATGATATGCAGGTTACGTGTTTGGGAGTGCCCGATATAAGAGAAACTCTGCCCAAACATTGTGTTGTTATGATCTCGGTAAAGGGGATGTTGTGCCATGGTGTCAAGTTATGCGGCATTCATGGATAATTCTGTGGGTTGATGGGTGATCAACAGGTTGACAAAGGACCCCCGATTTTAGGGGCGTCACAGAGTAGCCTGAATGGCTCATTTCTCTGGGACAAAAGAAAAAGTGTGCAAGCTTGTTAAATCGTTTTATGAGTTAAAGCAAACACCAAAACAATGACATGAGAAATTTAACAAAATCATGATTTTAAATGAATTCATAATTAATGAATGTGTGTAAATGTCTATGTCAAAGACACAAATATGGATATGTCATTATTTGGACTATATGTTTATTATGGGTAATAACAATATTATTATTAAAGCTACCAACAAAATGTTGTCCAGTAAATTTGACATGAAAGTTTTGAGTGTTGCAGATGTTATACTAGGAACTAAAATTTTTAGAACATGTGTAGCGGACGTATACTTATATCAAATTACATTATACTGA
>CAUOFW020006194.1:0-24725 GCA_963454935.2 Ilex paraguariensis | reverse complement strand
TTACAACACTTGGTTGTTCCGAGAATTGATTGTGATTGATCACAAAGGGAAGAAAAATGTGGTGAGGAAACCTAGAAAAGGTGATAAATGGTGCCGAATTCAAAATTTGAATGAAAAAGAGAAAGGAAGCCCAAGAAAAAGGAGAAAAAGGGTTGAAAAAGAAAGGGAAAAGAATGAAGAAGAAAATAAAGAAACAAAAAATGAAGTGAAGGTGTAAATCTGAAAAATTCCGCAAAAAAAGGGAGATTATGCCCTTGGAATAACCCTTTTTGTCATATTTGACCCTTCATTTCAATCATCCCTAATTATTACGCCCAAGGCCCGAGATTATGCCAAGTTTGTTTCAATTGTTATGCATGTGCACCATTTTGGGATTATATGTGAGTTTTTCGGTTTGTGAACAAGATTCCACCTCACATATACACTTGGAGAGCATGCTTGAATAATCATTGTGTTATTCATTGTCGAGAGAAACCCTTGGTGAGTTTTTGCATCAAATCTAAATTTGGATAGCCAAGTGAATGGGAATGCTATTGTGCAAATGCTTAAATTACATGTCCATTTCACACACACACGAGTTTGAAATCAAATGTATAGGTGCATACTCTAGAATAGCATTTAAAGCCATGGTGTTGTTCATGTGTATTTAGTTCGAGTATTTGAATTATGTGTCAGGCAACCCTACGCTTGTGGGATGGGGGAATATTGTTCAAATTTTTGATATTGGGAAGAATTAAGAATGCCTTCACCATTGAATATGTGCTAAGCATTTGAGTATTCATTTTGGTAGTTAAAGTTAGAAGTTCATGTCTTGTGTTTTGAAAGCATCAAAATTTTAAATCATATTGCAATTTCGTAAATGATTTTGGGCATGGTCACTCAATTGTGGTTCATAAGGGTAGATTAGGTTTTTGGTGGAGTAGAGGTCGTAAATAGGTTATTAGAATGTACAGAGGTTGAATAAAATTGGAGTGGAAATGAAAATAGGAGCACAAGGAATTTTTTTGAAAAAAGCTAAAACCTATCGATAGATGTTGGACAAAACCTACCGGTAGGAATTTTCTAGGGCACAAAGCCTACCGGTAGATTATGAACGTTTTACTGGTAGGTTTTGCTCAGAAAACCTGGAAACGAGGGTTTTAAGTCTATTTTTTTTGAAAAAATGATGAGCACATAATATTGCATATACGAGGCTTCAGTAGTGGTGGCTTCGGTATAAATTGATTAAAAAATCAGTAAATATTCAACAACAAATAAAAATTAAAAACCCACCAATTTTTTTTGACAAGAAAAAAAGAGTGATTATCAAAAATTGTGTAGAATATATATATATTGTATTTTGTATTTTGTAGGAATTTGAAGAACAAAAGAAAATTGCAGAAAATAAAGTAGCCTGCAGTATGCAAAACCCAAAACCAATAACATTGGACCGTCTGGACGGCAGTCCCACCGTCCAGACGGTAGCCCTTAATATAAATATGGTTCTCCATGCAAACCGATCATCTTCATCACCTTGCAACCAAAAATTTCGGTCATAGCCAAAAATCTCAAACCCAAGACCTCAAATCTGCTACACTCAGTCAATTTCACTCAAATTTGTTCCGATTATCCTTTTACCCATCACATTTGGAACATATTTACCGATCAAAATCAACTGAAACAGAGAATCTGAAGAAAAATCAAGAAAAAATGGATTTGAGACAAAGGGCAAGAAGATCTTCGAGACGAGCACAAAGGGCTCAACCCCAAGTACCTCCACAGCAACCACAACTAGGAAACTTCTTCAACCAGGTGATGTTTGAAAATATTGAACAGCAAAACTGGTATGATACTAAATTTTTTATGAAAACTATTATTGTTGAAGGACCGGTTGTGTTTGAAGAATTTGATACCATAAGAATTAGAGAAATTCTTGCTGCTAGAGGCTGGTTAGATTATGTTAAATTATGTGTTCCTACATATGACTGCCTGGTCCGTGAATTCTACAGTAATGCTCAGATAATTGAAGAAAGACATATACGTGCATTTGTACGGGGTAGAGCTTTTCATGTTACACCGGCTATTATAGCCAACTTCTTTCAACCCATGCGAAGAGAAGAAAATCCGCAATACCCATACACTAAGCTTACATTACCTGACTTGGATATCATAGGGAGAAAGGTAACTGGTAATCCAAAATTTGTTTGGGGTAGACCGAATAAATACATATAATAGGGAGACTTGACTGATGCATATCGCATCCTGAATTTAATAACAGTGAACAGCTTGCTACCCCGAGCCCAGAAAAATCAAATTTACACTAAGCAAGCTTACTTTTTATATGCATTCGAGATGGGACATACCATTCACCTGCCAAATCTGAGTATAGACCAAATGATACTGACTATAAAAGATAAAAAGCTCTCACTTCCCTATGCTATGCTAGTCTCTCAACTATATAGGAACAACGGGGTGATCATTGATCTAATATGGAAGATGGTAGACCATTATGGACCACTAGATAAAATATCATTGAGATAAAACCATGGAGCTCAACAAGAAGCACAACCAGATGCTCAACCAACAGCCCAAGAAGAAGCACCACCTGAACCGCAAGAACAACCATTCCAACCTCCTGTAGCATTCATTCCACCAGAACAACAGCTACCAGAAGATCAACCATACATTCCAGTGGATGACAGGACAAACAGACAAATTCTGCTAGGATTGGAAAACACTATCACCCAGCTTGGTACCAGCATCAATCAAATGAATCAACGAATGGAGGACTATGAAAAAAACCAAGCAGAAATGTTAAAGCTACTAAAACAGCACTTTGGAGGAGGACCATCCACTTCATAAAGACTGAAGATTCTACATAAAAATTTTACCATCTTTCACTCAACTCTTTCAAATTATGCACTTTTACATATGCAATTGAACTTTAAATTATCTTTTGCACTTGCTTGTTTAGTTACTTAAACCTATATATGTTTTAAATTGGTTAAGTTTTGAACTTAGGTATGTTTAAGTTTACTTTTGTTAAAATTAGAACTTATCATATTAAAATTAGAAAGACTAGTTCATATAATTTACAATTAAATTAAGTTAGTATTCTGAGACCTTGCAGGAATAGTCTTAATCTGATCACTGAGATCTTCATATTGTAGTTGTATAGTATCTAAATAATTTTGTTCAAACTTATCTTTAGAAGCACACATAGATTTCTTTGTTGATAAAAACCTTATGAAATATTACACTCTTTACATATATAGTGGAGATGAGAAACCTAATGCAGATTTTGAACCAATCTATCTTTTTTTTCATTTCCAAAGCCTCTAGTTTTCGAGATAGATTAGCCATTTTAGCTCTTAAATCATCATCGTCTTTCAAAATATATTTTCCTCTTTCAGATGTAGATGACTTATTTTCTAGAATGTTTGAAGAAGTCGAGTCCCACATCTATGAACTCTTATAAATAGTATCAAAAAATTGAAATGCTTCTTCAGGGTTTTTATTCATAAACTCTCCTTAGGCCATCATTTCAACAAATTGTCTCATTGCAGATGGAAGTGCATCATAAAAGAAACCAACTAAAGTCCAGTTTTCAAATGCATGATGTGGACAAACTTGGAGAAGATCTTTAAATCTTTCCCAACATTGATAAAAAGTTTCTTTTTCTTTGACAGTAAAATTCATGATTTGACGTCTTAATGCATTAGTACGTTGCACAAGAAAAAACTTTTTAAAGAACTCAGTTTGTAAAGTTGCCAATTTGTGATCGAATTTGCTCTTAATGAGTTAAGCCATAGTTTAGCTTTATCCTTTAACGAGAAAGGAAAAATTTTCAATTTAACCATTTCAAAATTATCTTGCAAAGTTCCACAAACTTCTTCAAATTCTTTCATATGAACATAAGGATTTTCGTCTTCTAACCCATGAAATTGTGGTTGTAGTTGTATAGTTCCTGGTTTAATATTAATATTTGGAGTGTCTGTTGGAAAAGCAAAACATGACGGGACATTATTTCTTGTAGGATGTAGATATTCTCTTAACGGTCGGACATTTTGAATTACTTCATGTTCTCTCTCTTCTTGTTGTCTAGGTACGTTTTGAGTCATACTTAAGTCAAAGGATTCTAGTGTAGATGTACATGATGATGAAGATGATGTATGAGTTGACTGATTTACAGAACCTATGGATGAATGAACAGACATAGACTATTAAAAACAAGCAAACAAACTATAAACATATAATACAAATAAACAAATTTTAATTTAATTTATTTAATTTTATTTTTTTTAAATTATTATAACTCCCCGGCAACGGCACCAAAAACTTGATTCGTGCTTTTTAGTGATCTGAATTATATTATATTATACACCCAAGTATAAGTGGTCAAATTATAGTTTTCTCGATTTTAAGTCCAAGTATCGATCCCACAGATAGTTTAGTAATTCTCGTTGAAAATAAAAATAAAAAGTTAAAAAGTAAAATAGTTGTTTGAAGTAGTGTGATGTTTGATAACTTGTGACGTGAGCTTAGATTGATAACTAGTTTATTTAAATAAAAGCAATGCGGAAATAAAGTGCAGAGATAATAAAGTGCGTAAATAAAACAAATTAATGACATAAATATGAAAGATACCCTTCAGCTTAAGGATACCATATGCTTTATATTGGTTAAATTCTGCAAATACTACCTTATAATAATTAACTCTCATGTTACTGGAAAGTCAACCGGCAGGTTTGATGTATATAAACCATAGCACTGCTGCTTCTTAGGCTATATTGGTGGTATTATATTATAACACAGCTGCTTCTTAGGCTACACCGGTTATATCTATATCAACTGATTAACCCAAGCAAACCAGAAGGACAAGCCATTTATGAGGAATACTTAAGTTATTCATTTGATCTCATGATTGCAAGTGCATATATATAAACCATAACACAGCCGCTTCTTAGGCTACACTGGTAGTAATATATTATAACACAGCTGCTTCTTAGGCTACACTGGGTATAGATGTGCCATTTAAACATCCTCAACGTTCCGGTGGAAGCAAAGCCATACCGATAGGAACATCGTGGTTGTTAGACTGTCATAATAGTTATATATAATAATAATCAACCCTAATAACCCAGAAGGACAAACCATTCATGATGATCATTTATGTTTGTACCACACACATCAGTCAACTTCCTCAGCATTTCGGTGGATGTCAAGCCATACCGGTAGAAACGCCGTGGTTGTTTAACCGGCGGGTCTTATAATATATGATGATATAATCCAAGGCACAACACCATCATTATACGCATCACTATATCACGTATTAAGCATATAATACATATATAAATAAACGTATAAATAAAACATCAGCATTTTCATAATCTAGCCAATATGATACATATGTTCTCCTCGCACAGGAGGGTATAAATGACTACTCGCGCTCCATTGCTACAGACATGCAAGGAGTGCAGACAGTTGTCATTATAACTAAAATTAAAGTAAAAACTTATTTCACAAGGAACAACTGAAACACAACCACCTTTTATTATCACTTAAGACAAAAAAAGTGGCAGCAGTTCAATTACCCAAATAGAAAGTTAAAAAATAAAATACAGAGTTTGGACTGAAATATAACACGAATCGGATTGTGTTGCTGATTCTCTTTCTCTTTTTCTCTTTTCTCACTTTGGATTTCTCTCGGGAGCTCTCAATTGTCCAGCCCTTTTTTAAGACTGCTGCTAAAGGTCCCTATTTATAGACTCAAAGGAAGCAAGAGGAAGAAAGATAAGGGTTGGCCATCCAGAAGGCGGAGGCTAGCTGGATTTGCAACTTGCATGCATGCTGACTCTTCATTTGTGGAATTTACACTTTGGCCTTCTTTGTTTCAAGCTTCTTGACATTGCTCCTTGTTTTCTTCATTATTTATGCATTAAGCCTGCAATTTTGGATATAAACTTGTAAAAATACTAATTATCGTACAAACCTTAATTCATACTAATTACTAATTTACTGTTGTTTTATTTTATTAATTTGATTTATTTAACTACTCTAATTTATACACTAATTAGGGTTAATCAGGTGCATTAACCTGTCCAGTCGTCAGGGTATTCTTTTGGGATGGGAAGATTGGACAATGATTCCGAATATGCCCCAAACCTCCACATGCAAAGCAGGCTTGTGGGTCTACTCTAACCCTCTCTAGTACGCCTCCAACTCCTCTGGCTGTCTGAAGCCTCTGTCCAACCACCAGGTCAGGGCGACTGTAGGGTGCTGCTCTTTGCCCTCCACTGGTGCTAGCACCGGTCCTGATTGGACCTCCCCTCGAGAAGCTTTGCCGCCTCTAATTGTCCTCGGTGTCTCTCTCCACCAGTGCAGCTCTATCAACAAGATCCCCATAGTCCCAGATGTTGAGAGCCACAAGCTTCCCCTTGATGGCAGTCCTCAACCCCTGCTCAAAGCATTTGGCCCTCCTGGCCTCTGTGGATATGAACTCTGTGGCATAGCGGAATAGCTCGTCAAACCTCCTCTCACATTCCGTCACTGTTATGCTCCCTTATTGTAGAGCGAGAGAAAGTCTGCACTCATCCTATCCCTGACTGATTCTGAAAAATACTTTTCTTGGAAGATTTGATCAAACTCCTCCCAAGTTAGTGCATCTGTATTCCTTCTTCTCTTCATCGAATCCCACCAATGGTCGGCCTCCCCCTTGAATAGGTATGTAGCCAAGCCAACCCGTAAATCCTCGGCAACTCCCATGCCATCACACATGTTCTTCACCCAATGAATCCATTTATCTACATCCAAGGGGTTAGAGCTTCCTTGGAAAGTAGGTGGGTGTTGCCGTAAAAATTCTCGAAGAACTACCATCCTTTGATTGTCGTCCCCGTTGCCCCGTACATGAGCTAATGGATGCACCCCACCGTTGTGATTGTTGTTTCCATTCTAGTGTTGTACTAGAGTGGTTAGCTCTCGTAGGCATTTGTATATACTGTTCATAGCATCGGGAGGTGGTGGATTAGCTTTACCTCCGCAACCACGTCCACGCCCACGTCCTCCGTCCATTCTGCACATCAATTCACAATTTAGTTTCGTTGATGTACAAGACATCCTAACTACACTTTTAATCTAAGGCATAAGGCTTGTATAAAATTTTAGATCACAATTTCATTCAGCCTAATCTTACTTCTTTAGTGGTAATCCATAACCTACAGCTCCCATGTAAGATTTAAAGCCTAAGCTTTGATACAAAAATTTGTAATGCCCTCAAAGCCACCTTGGATGACACCACAGTCTAAACCATTCACATCATGACAACAACTAAATAAATCCATCATTACGAAACATTTCATTCATCAAATATAGCATTTAGAATATCATCCCCAAAAGAATAGGCCAACCATGGCCATAATATTCAAAAGAATCAACTTTTAACTTCCAGTGGAATAACAAAAGATTTGACTCTACATCGTTTCAAAAGGAATTTCCTAGTCTAGTACATAGGGGAATACAACCCTAAACATCCACTTCGGGATCCACATGCCCATTTAGTGGAGCTTCCCATTGTACCTGCTTTTTGCTTCCGAGTTCTTCCTCTATGCCAAAATCTGAAAAAATATGATGTTGTAGGGGCTGAGCACTAAGCTCTGTAGCAACATCCTATCAAACTCGAACAAGGTTTAGAAAAACATGTAAACACAAGTCGGTTTCACTTTGTAAATATCATATATTAATTTTTGAAAGAAAACAGGAACATTTCAATATATCTCAAGTTTACACAATTGCAATAAATTAAGTGAAGTAATAACGCCAAGTTACAAATAACAAATCATTTCCAACCATAAACCATTTCCCATAAGTTCTTGTAGAATCCCATACTTCCACAAGCTCTTGTAGAAAACCATTTTTGGTACAATAAACCATAAATCCACAACTTGTATTCGTATCTTTGTTTTGATGCATGATTCGCATGAATAAACACATCGAGAATATCTTGGCCCACACACACACACACCCAAATCCTCACATGAATATCCAACCTTTAGGAAGGGCGTATACCAACTCATGGCAGTGATGAATGCAACCCATGAATAGTATACTAACCCTCGCCTCGATAACACTTGACTGAATAGTGGTTTGGTCCTCGCAATACACCAACCCCACTACGAGTGATAGGGAACCTTCAAACTCACATGGAGTAAGAAACGCATCTAACCCACTGTATGATATCCAGTCAACGACCACCCATGGTCATCCAAATATCCACAAGAGATACAATATTCAATCAATTTCTCCAATCACAAATACATTCAAAAATCCCCAAATTTTACATGTATTATTCAAGTTGAACAATTCAAGAAAAGATGCAAGAGATCACCAAAATACCATTTTCTTGTTTAATACAAAGCACTAGAGTTTTGAAATCCATAATAAAGGAAATATCAAGAGAAAAATACATTTCTCTTGCAAAACTAGGTTTTGAAATCAAAACAAGGATTTTTATGGCTTTCAACCCATAATTTCACTCAAGACATGAGAAGGTTTGCAAGAACATCAAGAAACAAGGATATAATAACATATATATAAGATTTAGAGTTAAAACATGTATATATATAAGCCCTAACATCAATGAACAAGAGTGGAAAAAAACCCTTACCTTCTTCTTCCTTGGTTTTGTGTGAAGAACTAGAGATTTGATCTTTCCCCAACTTGAATCCACTCTTAATCTCTTGTTTTTCTCCTCTTTTCTTCCTCTATAGGACTTTTCATGGTTAAAAATGTTGAAATGGGGCGAATGGAGGTGTCATTATGTATTTATTGGGTGAAAAGTGGACCCCAAATCGTGACTTAAAATTTTTGGAACTTATAGAGCGTACTGGTACGCAGTACCGGTACGGTAAACTCTCTAGACAGTAGCGTACCGGTACGCAATACTGGTACGATAACTTTCGGGCGTACCGGTACGGTCTGTTCAGTTATGTCTGTTTTTTTTTTTTTCATTTCTAATCCATTCCAAACCTTTCCAAAACCAACCCAAACTTATACAACATACATTTGGACATCAAACCTAGTTGGTACGATTTCGATTACAAAACATTTCATATATTTACTTGCTACTTATTAAAATAAAAGTGTGGGGGTTTACATTATCCTTGCTATGTTTGGATAGATGGGTTAAGAAAGGCATTTATACAACAAAAATTTTAAAATCAAAAAAATCAAAGGGCCCAAGCTCATATCTGAATTGATGCCGGATTGACATGAGTCCTTTTTTTTTTTTGTTTTCATGTACATAGTAGTTAGATTTCTTTAATTGTTATATTTTCTTTTTCTTGATGTTGTAGTGTAGAAGTTGTTTTCCTCTCCCTAATTTGGACTCATTTCATTTTGAGCATCATCATAGAAAATCTCATTCAATATCATATGCGAGTTTAAGTTGGGGGGTGTACACAAACTTTTTTGCTTTTCCTTTAATGTGTATAAAAGAAGAGAAAAATAAAAAAAGGGGGGTTATCTCATTTCCCATGTTACTTTAATTTTTCTCATTGCATGATTCTTTGTGCATTGAGAACAATGCATGGTTCAAGTTGGGGGGTCTTTGAGGTGCACCATTTGCATTTTCCACCACTTTTTGTACATAATAGTTGGAAATGTGAAAATTTTTGAAAATTTTGGACATTGTTTGGTGAAAAATATCCAATATTGAACTACATTCCCTTTTCCTAAGTGTATGGGTTTAGTGATGATTTGATCTTCATTTTGTGAATACATGAGCACATTACAGAAGTTATCCTATTGCTAAGAGTATCACATACTTGTTTGTTTTTGAATTCAACCATAAGTGCACCTTGAATGTGTAATTTCGATAATTTATGGATTGAGTTCACATTTTAGTGCTTGACATGAATAGTAGAGATGAGTAAGAACCAATGTGAGCTTCAGTGCCAATCCTTGTTAGAGGGAACTTACATTTACTCAAAGGAACAATTTTTCAAATTCAAATTTGTTCAATAATCTCATTATGCTTGCTTTGGTTAGGTGCATTTAGGTAGTTGATTGACTTTGTCTTTATATGTACAATACTTCCCTATGCCTATCTAGAAATTATCTTAAGCCGTCCTTGATCTCTTTTGAGCCTTAGCCTTTTTCCTATGAAAAATATTATCCCTAGTGCCGTGATTGAGCCTTGTTGAAAATTCATTTCCATGCCACACATTTGACCAAGCCAGCGCAAAATGATGGAAATCTACCACACCTTGGTTGTTCTTAGAGCTGAATATGTGTGATCATAAAAGAGATGGAAATATGGTGTGGAAACTCAAGCAAAAGGGATCAATGATGTTGAAACTCAAAGAGTTGAATGAAAATCCAAGAAATGGAGAAAAAAGGTTTGAAAAGAATAAAAGAATGACAAAAAAAAAGTAAAATGTTAAGGAAAAGAAGAAAAAAAAATAAAGAGTGAAGTGATGGTGTAGACTAAAACTCCCATAAAAAGGAAGATCTTTTTGAAATAAATGTCATTCACTCATAACAACCGCCTTTGTTATCCTATACCCTTCATTTCACTTGCCTCAATATCACCCCAAGGCCTCATTATAACCTTTGAAAGTCCTAAATGATCTAGAGAAAGCATAGGGAAGGCACATTTTAAAAGAACAAGAAAAGTTGATTTTGCTAACATCCCTCTCATGAGATTATGCCAATGTTGTTTCATTTGTATACATGTGCTTCATTTTTTGGATTATATGTAAGCATTTTGGTTTGTGCATAAAATTTTATCTCACATATACTCATGGAGAGCATGCCAGGATAACCATAGTGTGATTCATTGTTGAGAGACACCCTTGGTGAGTTTGCATCGAAACTTAATTTGGATAGCCAAAGTGAATGTGAACCCCGTTGTATAAATGTTTAAATTACATGTCCATTTCACACACACACGAGTTTGAAAATGAATGCGCATGTGGATACTCTAGAATAGCATTTAAGGCTATGATGTGTTTTATGTGATTAGTTCGGGTGTGTTGAACAAAGCTATTTTTGACATCCCATTGCCAGTTAGGATAAGGGCGTATGTTTTAAATATTGGATTTGAGAAAAAGAAGTTTATAGGTACCTTCATTGGAAACCTTCAAGGGACAAAACTTATCCATTAGGGATCACCTAGGGGTTTAAAGGCTTCTTGCATATGCTAAATACAATAGCGGAATTAGAATAGGTTTATTTTTGTTTACCTAATTTTTACATTTAGTTTCCTAGGGACTAGCAAAGCTTAAGTTGGGAGGCTTGGAAGGTGAAGAAAGCAAGAAAAAATGCACTTGGAAGAAAACCTTCTGGAAGGTTTGCATCGACCATCCAGAAGGCGTATCCCACTGTTTTCCCTATTTTTTGACATAGTACCCCTGTTTTTCCAATTTTTGACCATGATCCACTTCGAATATGAAAAAGTACAAAACACGACAGTTGTAGATCCGTTGTATTCCCTAATGTCCTAACATGAACCCTTAATGTGTATATGGCTTATGTAAGTGGGTGAGTGTCATTCTCACTTGGGCTCCATGCAAACAAAGGGAAACAGAATAATGGTGGAATGAATGAAATGCAAAGTGTGTGTGTGAACAAAAGTGCTCCCCAAGCGCAAGGAGTCTTTTAAGTGTTGTGTTTTACTTGGAAAAGTATTTCAAGGTTGTCTCCTCAGGGAAGGAAAGTTCAAGTGTGGTGAAGGTGATTTTTTGAAAATATAAAGAGTAAAATCTTTTGAGTTTTGAGTTTGGTGATTTGTGTTTTTGATGGAAATGAAATAAAACAAGTGTTGGCTAATTCAAAGAGGTCATTCCAATTGGAATCCCAAATCAACTTGAAGCTTTCCTCGAATAGAGCTTAGATGAATGATTGATTCGTGGGAAGCTAAGGATGAGACGGAGGTGAAGATCCAAGCATAACCTGTGACCAGGCCTACGGGATATCAAAGACTCACAACCGCATCCACTCTCAACCTAGTCAAACCGAACCATCGTACTCTGAGAGGAGCAAAGAAAGTGAGTTAATTTGGCATACCCAAGAGGAGTTCTCCCTTGAATTAGCCAACTTAAGGCTCTAGCTACTCATGAAAGCAAGAAAGAAATGCGTAATGTAAAGAGACATAATGAAGAAATGAAGATTAGAACTTAACTTAATGCAAGAAAACTTAAACTAAGAAGACAAATTTTCAATACCCATTTTAAAACATGAATTGAAGAAAATTTCAGACAACAATGGTAGAAACTAAGATACTCAATTAAACTTGCAATGCACATGAAATAAATAACATTAAGAGTAAATAATGAAGCTTACAAGAGTCTTACAATAAACTACAAGTGAAAACATGGAAGAAAATGCAAAAACATAAATTTCTATGTAACTATTCATCATCTTCATTCTTGGAGCTTTTTAAGCTTAGGTAGCCACCTCTTGAAATGCTTGTGGAATGTTGAATATATGGTGAAGAGCTGTGCATTTTCGTCCATAGGGGTCCTCTAGCATGTGTGTGCAGGCCTCCCATTAATGGGAGGTGAGTGGATGACTTTGGACAGGCTAGGACAAGCCTAGCCTGCAACCATAATGCTGCCCTCTTCTCTCCCATCCCCATTAATGTCATTGCCTCCAAAGTCTTCAACTAGGGTATAGGAGGCATGCAAATGTGTAAGGGAAGTCATGGGACAAGTGTGAGAATCAATGGTGGGACCCCCAAGCAAGTGAAACATGATTTGTAGGCATTCTGGGTATTTCAGTACAGCCTACCAATATGGCCTATCGATAGGTCGAACTTCAGTAGCTGAAACGTACCAGTATGGCCTACCGGTAGGTGCTTGCTCCAGACTAGTTTGTGTAGAATTGTCATAACCTTTGATCCAACTGTCTGATTGAATTGAAATTTTGACAGATCTACAACTTTCATTTTTTGAACTTCTTCATATTTGAAGTGGATTATGGTCATAGGAGGAAAACTAAGGTACTGCAAGCAAATGGTGCGGGTACTGGTGCCTATGTTCCAAAGCATCAATACCTCCTTGATTTCTTTCACTTATAAGCCTCCAAATCCTCATGTAATGTGTCCATGTTTTCACCACACATCCACACTTAGCTGCAAGGTTCTAAAATCCATCATTCATGCTATAATTTACCTGCAACCACAAGATTTCAACTTTATTCATAAACTCAACTAACTCTAAGTAATTAAATACAAAGTTAAGTTAAAATGCATGTAATGAGGCCGTCAAATATGTAATATTATGTGCTCATCACACCCCCAACTTAAGCTTTGCTAGTCCCAAGCAAACTAAGTGTAAAAATTAAGCAAACAAAAAAAAAACTATACTAATTCCGCAATTGCATTTAGCATATGCAACAAGCCTTTAAACCCCTAAGTGAACCCTAGCGGACGAGTTTTGTCTCGTGAAGGTTTCCAGTGAAGGTACCTGCAAACTTCTTTTCCTAGTATCCAATATATAAAGTATATTCCCTTATCTTAACTAGCACTATGATATCAAAAACAACTTTGTCTGAAGACCCGAACTAATCACAAATAAATCACATCATAGCTTCAAATGCTATTCTAGAGTATACAACTACACATTTCCTTTCAAAACTCATGTGTGTGTGAAATGAATATGTAATTTAGGCATCTACTCAATGGACTTCACATTCACTTTGGCTATCCAAATTAAGCTTTGATGCAAATTCACCAAGGGTGTATGTTAGCAAAGAATTACACTATTGTTATCTTGGCATGCGCTCCATGTGTATATGTGAGATTGAATCTTGTGCACAAAATGAAGTATGCTCACATATAATCCAAAAATGAAGTACATGCATAAAAATGAAACAACCTTGACATAATCTCATGAAAAGAATGTTAGGGCACTAGATAGCTAAATCAACTTCTCTTTTTCTTTAAATGTGTGCCTTGCCCATGCTTTCTCTGGATCATTTAGGACTTCAAAGGTTATAATGGGGCCTTGTGGTAGTATTGAGGCAATTGAAATGAAAGGTATAGGATAACAAAGAGGGTTATTCCGAGTGCATGACATTTATTTCAAAAGGATCTCCCTTTCTACGGGATTTTCAGTCCACACCATTACTTTACTCTTTATTTCTTTTTCTTCTTTTCCTTAACATTGTCCTTTTTCTTTGATCATTTTTTCTTCTTTCACCCCTTTCTCTTCTTTTTCTTGGATTTTTCATTCTTTTTCATGCAACATTTTGAAATCAACATCATTCATCCCTTTTGTTTGAGTTTCCGCACCACCATTCCTTCTCTTTTATGATCACTCATACTTAGCACTAGGAAGAACCAAGGTGAGGCAAATTTTATCCATTTGCCCTGGCTTGGTCAAATGTGTGGCATGAAAATGAAATTTTCATTTAAGGCTCAATCATAGCACTAGGGATAAATTTTTCTAAGAAAATAGTTAAGGCTTAAAGCAAATCAAAGATAGCCTAAGATCATTTCTAGATAGGCATGGGAGAGCACATTTAATTTCAAGACAAAGTCAATGAACTATCCAAATGCATCTAGCCAAAACAAGCATAATGAGATTATTGAACAAATTTGGAATTTGAAAATTTGTTCCTTGAGTAAATGTAAGTTCCCTCCAAACATGGATTGACATTAAAGCTCACATGGGTTCTTACTCATCTCCACTATTCATGTCAAGCACTAAATGTGAACTCAATACGTAAATTGCCAAATTTACAAGTTCATGGTGCACTTATGGTTGAGTTCAAAAGCAAACAAGTATGTGATACTCTTATCAATAGGATAAACTTCTATAATGTGCTCATGCATTCAAAGTTCAAAATGAGGATCAAGTAATCACAAATCCTATAACAATTGGGGTAGGAGAATATGGTTCAATATTGGATATTTTTCACCAAAAATTGTCCAAAATTTTCATAATTTTTACATTTCCAACTATTATGTACAAAAAATGGTGGAAGATGTAAATGGTGCACCTCACCCCCCAACTTGAACCATGCATTGCCCTCAATGCATAAGGAATCATGCAATGAGAAAAATGAAAGTATCATGGAAAATAATACACACCCTTTATATATATATATATATATATACACACATTAACAAAAAAAATAAAACACAAAAAACTTTTTTACACCCCCCAACTTAGACTAGAACATGATACCCAATAACTTCCTATGTTCTCCGACCATTCTCAAATTGAAATTCAAAGTCTTTGTGGCCCAATAGGTCTGATGTTCCATCTCGACAGGAAAATGGCAAGTCTTTCCATAGATGAGCCAATAGGGAGAAATGCCCAAGACAGTCTTATATGCAGTGTGGTAAGCCCATAGGGCATCGGTAAGCCTATTTGACCAATCTTTCCTATCTAAATTTACCGTCTTTTCTAAGATATTCTCCCTATTGGCCAACTCAACTTGGCCATTGGTTTATGGGTGGTAAGCGGTGGATACCTTATGTGTAACACCATATTTAAACATTAAAGATGCAACTGACCTATTGCAGAAATGTGATCCACCATGACTTATCATTGCATGAGTCAAACCAAACCTAGAAAAGATGTTCTCTTTGAGAAATTTGACTTCAACCAGGTGGTCATTAGTCTTGGTTGGGATAGCCTCCACCCATTTAGACATGTAGTCCACTACCAGTAGAATGTACAGATAGCCAAATGACATAGGGAAAGGACCCATGAAGTTGATTCCTTAACAATCAAATATTTCTATAACAATTATAAGGGAGAGGAGCATCATGTTCCTTTGGGTCACGCTACCCAAACGTTGACATCTATTGAATTCTTTTCAAAACAAAATACAATCCTTTATAAGGGAGGGCCAATAAAAACCTAAATGAAGAATTTTTGTCAAAGTCTTCTTTGCAGAGAAATGGCTACCGCATGCCTATGAATGGCAGAATGAAAGGACTTCCCGCTGTTCATTTTCTGGTATGCATCTCTGCATGACTTGGTCAGGGCAGTACTTGAACAGGTATGTGTTGTCGAAGTAAAAGTACTTCACATCTACCATAAATCTTCTTCGATCCTCCGGGCTCCAATGATGTGGTATTTGTCCTATTGCAAGATAATTACATATATATCAGTATACAAAGGACACACCGAATGAATTGAAAATAAATGTTCAATAGGGAAGAAATCATGGATAGGAATGTTCTCATCGGCCTCTTGCACCACCAATCAGGACAAATGGTCTGCCACCACGTTCTCTACTCCCTTGTTGTCTTTGATTGTCAGATTGAACTCTTGGCTTAGGAGGATCCACCTGATAAGTCTCGGTTTGGCATCATGCTGAGACAACAAATACTTTAAAGCAGAATGATTAGTATAGACTACTATCGGTGAGCCGATGATGCAAGACCGGAATTTATCCAATGCAAATACTACCAGTAGCAACTCCTTTTCTGTGGTAGTATAATTCATTTGAGCTTCATTGAGCGTTTTGCCATCATAGTATATTACATAAGGTCTATTCTCTTCTCTTTGACCAAGCACTGCGCCAACCGCGTAATCATTCGCATCACACATTATCTCAACAGGTAAATCCCACTTGGGTGGTCGCTTAATTTAAGGTGTGATAAGCATGCTTTTGAGTTTTGTAAAAGATGCTTCACAACTATCCGACCACTCGAATGGGACATCCTTAGGTAATAAATTGGTCAAAGGTTGGGACAATGTACTAAATTTTTTAATGAAGCGACAGTAAAACCCAACATAGCCTAGAAACGACCTGATATCCTTGATGACTCTTGGCATAGGGAGGTTGGAGATGGCCTCCACCTTTGATTTGTCAACATCGATACCCCATGGTGAAACTATATGGCCGAGAACAATTCCCTCCATCACCATGAAGTGACACTTTTCCCAATTGAGGACTAAGTTCTTCTCCGCGCATCTCTCTAGAACTTTCTCCAAATTTTCCAGACATCCTTCAAATGAATCCCCAAACACTAAAAAGTCAACCATAAATACCTCTACTATCTTTTCTGCCATGTCACTGAAGATCCCCATCATGCAACATTGAAAGGTCCCCAGGGCATTACATAGCCCAAAAGGCATGCAACAGTACGAAAATCTACCGTAGGGACAAGTGAAGGTGGTCTTTTCTTGATCTTTCAATGCAATCTCGATTTGATTGTTACTGGAATATCCATCTAAGAAGCAATAGAATAGATGTCTCCCTACTTGTTCCAACACTTGGTCGAGGAATGGTAGTGTGGAAAGTGGTCATTTCTTGTGCATGCATTGAGCATGCGGTAGTCAATGGACACTCTCCATCCGGTGATCACCCTTGTTGGAATAACCTCAATATCCTCATTCTCCACCACAGTGACTTCCAACTTCTTGGAGACTAATTGCATGGGGCTAACCCACTTACTATCGGCAATTGGAAAGATGATGCCCACGTCAAGTAGCTTTAAGACCTCGTCTCTCACCACATCCTTCATAATTGGGTTCAACCTTCTTTGTGGTTGTCGAGATGGCTTGGAGTCCTCTTCCTAATAGATTCGGTGCATGCAAATGATGGGGCTTATACCTTTTATGTCAACAATTATCCAACGAATCGCCCCCTTATGTCTCCTCAACACTTCTAAGAGATCTTCTTCTTGCTTTGTATCCAAGGTTGAGCTAATCACCACTGGAAAGGTCTTGTCCTCCCCAAGATATGCATACTTTAGATGGGATGGTAATGGCTTCAAATCCAACACGAATTTTTATACATCTGACGAAAAGATCTTCTTTTCTTGATATGGAAGCTTCTCAAATGTGGGAATTCATTTGTCTACCCCTTTCAAGCTCTCCAACTCCTCTTGCTTATAAACCTCTTCCATAACAACAAATCCCTCCTCTTCTAACTTGAAGGTGTTCATTAACTCCAAGTGCTCCTCTACCAAGTTGTCGATCCGGTTAATCTCATGTGCCTCCTCTTCATCCCCTGGATGCTTGGACAAGTTAAACACATTGAGATCCATACTCATATTCCCAAATGCTAGCTTCATAAGACCATTCCTATAATTGATCAAAGCATTGGATGTAGCAAAAAAAGGTCTACCAAGTATTACAGGGATTTGGAAAAGTAAAATTTATCAACTTGCACTAAAACATCCTCAACTACTCCCATTGGTGTTCGGATACTACGGTCCACCAGTTGAAGCATGATTGGAGTAGGCTTTAATTCTTCATGCTGAAGTTGTTGGTACACCGAGTACAAAAAGAGGTTCACAATAGCCCGCAAATCAAGGAGAGCTTGCTCCACCCGATAATTCCTGATTGTTTTGGCAATGGTAGGGCATTCGGGACCCTTGAACTTTGGCGGGATGTTGGTCCTCAAAATTGAGCTTACTTGCTCGGTGAGGAATGCCTTCTTTTGAACATTGAGCCTCCACTTCACAGTGCACAAATCCTTCAAGATCTTAGCACAAGGTGGGATTTGCTTGATGGCATCAAGGAGTGGAATGTTGATCTTTACCCGCTTAAACATTTCAAGTATATTAGCATAATTAGCCACTTTTGTAGGTGGCTTCAAACGATTAGGAAAATAAGCAGGAATGGGGGAAACAAGAACACTTTCATCTACCATTCTTTCTTTCTCTACCACCTCACTTTCTTTCATCTCATTTACATCACCCTCATCTATGTCACCCACGGTCTCCTTTTCTTTTGGCAATGTGGCCTTGGGTGAGACCTTTTGCGTAATGGTTTTATCAATTTTTTTGCCACTACGAAGGGTGGTAACCACCTTGAGCTACTCATAACTCTCTCGTAAGGGCTCCGATGACTCAATCACATGTTGGCCCTTAGGGTTCTCTTAGGGTTGATTTGGGAATTTCCCTTGCTCTTGTTGTGATAGCCTTATTTGATTGGTGATTTTTGCGAGTTGAGCCCGAATGTCATTAAAAGCCATGAGACTTTGATTGTTGATGGTAGTCTAGCTTTGGATGAATTGGATTGGGTTTGATTTATGGCAGCCTGGTTTTGAATGAAAGTATGAACCATATCCCCCAAATTCCTCTTATGGGGAGGTTGATAAGTGGGAGGATTGGATGGTCCTTGGGAAAAGCTTTGTGGTGGGTTTTGTGAATACCCTTGTGGACTAGACTAGGGGCATTGGGAACTAGACACTTGGCCTTGGGATTGAAATTTATTTCTCCTAGGGGCATGGGTGGTGAATATGCATTTGAACCATGAGGAGTGGGATTCTCATTTTTTCAACTAAAGTTCGGGTGATTGCTCCAACCCAGATTGTAAGTGTTTGAATGTGAAGAGAATGATTGCCTCATTTGGTTAAAGGCATTGACTTGCTCATGATACACTTCCTTAAGTATCAGAATGCTAGGGCACTCCGAAATGGAATGATCCACACTCTCACAAATTAAGCAAAACTCCTCAGTCTTTGAAACATGTGACACCTCATATGTCCTATTGACCTCAAGACTCTCAACTTTCTTAGATAGCTTGGCAATTTTTGAAAGCAAGTCTTCCTGGTCCCTCAAATCATAAATCCTTCCCCCAATGAGTTTGACTACTCCTTTGAGGGGAACATCTTGGTACATCGGTGGGATCTTGTCTCATGATTGTGCATTCTGTGCCAATTTGTCAAAGTAATCTAAGGCCTTATCAGGGTCTTTGTTCAAAAACTCCCCATTACACATCATATCAATGAACTGTCAATGACCGAGTGTTATTCCTTCATAGAAGAAATTCACTAATTGCCATGGTTCAAAGGCATGGTGTGGAAGGGATTGTAGCAATTCCTTGTATCGATCATAACATTGATAGAATTTCTCATTGGGCTTCTCCTAAAAGTTTTGAATTTACTTTTTTAGGGCGGTGGTTTTATGCACAGGAAAAAATTTGTTCAAAAACTCAGAAATCATTTGGCTCCAAGATGTTATGGTTCAAGGCCTCAAGGAATTAAGCCACATTTTTGCCTTATCTCTCAGGGAAAAGGGGAACAATTTCATCCTTGCTATCTATTCCATCACATGATTAGTGAGGAAAGTTGTAACTATTTCTTCAAAATCCCTTATGTGCAAATAGGAGTTCTCATTCTCTATTCCGTGGAATGTGTGGAGTAGTTGCAACATCCCCAGCTTTACTAGGAAAATATGAGCCTGGATCGGAAGAAGGATGCAAGAGGGTGTGGTGTTTTGTGTGGGTTGAAGGAAATCCCTCAATAACCTTACCGGGGGTTCAATGTGGATGTTATTCCCTTATTCACAGGAAGGAGGTATTGCATTCGTGGATTGGGCATTCTAGGTTCTTGTCCTCCCCCATCCCTTTACATGTTTCGATTAGCACCTACATTCTCAAAATTATCACCTGCATCCTCAAGTGGTTCTTGGTCAATTTTCATATTAGGGCCCAAGGGTTGTCTAACTAGTCAATTTTTTTTGTCCTGTCCCCACATATAACAACTATCTACAATTAAAAATATACACAAACAAGAGTATGTACAAGGAGCAATGTACCTCGGCCTATGATGAAGATCACGAGACTTACCTCCGTTGTCCGAAAATCACCTTCTTCATTCAACACTTGCCCTCCCCGACAACGGCGCCAAAAATGCTTGATTGTTTCAGTTGTTATATCCTAACCTCTGAACATCATCCCTCAATGTATATAGTGTATGTATGGAGAGGAGTGTCACTCTCCCTTGGAATGATGTCAAAAGAAAGGGCAACGGAATAGTGGATGAGTGAAATATAAGACATGTGTGGGAACAAAAATGCTTGCCAAGCGTAAGAAGACTTTTGTGTGTCGTGTTTTACTTAGAAATGTATTCTAAGGTTGTCTCCTCAACGAAGGAGGTGAATCAGGTTGAAGGTGATTTTGGTAAAAAAAAAGTGTAAAATTTTTTTGTTGTTGAGTCTGGTTTGTGATTGTATCTTAATAAAATGGAGTAGGAAACAAGTGTTGGCTAATCCAAAAGGTTCACTCCAATGGGAATGCCAAGTCAACTCAAAACCTTCCTCCAATGGTGGATAGATGAACGATTGATTCGTGGGAAGCGAGGGATGAAATGGAAGTAAGGATCCAAGCATAACCCATCATAAGTCTATGGGATATCAAAGACTCACTTCCATGTCTACACTCAACCCAGTCAAACTGAATCATCGTACACCGAGGGGGGGAACGAAGATGAGTTGAAATGACATACACAAGAGGAGGTCACCCTTGGATTAGCCAACTTAAAGATTTAGTTACTCATGCTTAAGGGAAAGACAATAATGTAATGCAAGGACATTATAAAGCAATGAAGATTTTAGCTAAGTTAATGTAAAAAAACATAAACTAAAAGAGAATGCATTGAATACCCATTTTAAAGCTAGCAAATGAAGAAATTAAATGCAACAATGGTGAAAGCTTGAATGAAAGACTAAACATCAAAACAACTTGTAGTAAATGACATTAAAGACTTCTAACAAAGCTTAGAAGATCCTTACAAGAAATTACAAGACAATGTGTGAAAGAAAATGAAAAAATCTTAACTTCTCTCTAACACTATTCATCTTCTTCCTTGGACTCTTTCTCTATGTACTACAATGTATCCCCTATAATGTTGAATGCTGGAGTGTTGAGCTTCCAAAAATGTCCATGGAGTGTCTCCTAGCTGTGTGATGTGATCTCCATCCATAGGGGCTGAAAGGGATGGGTTGGTGTAGGAAAGTGCAGGCTTTGCCTGCACACCTAACATCTCCTCTCTCCTCTCTCCTCATTAATGCCCAAAGCTCCAAAAGTCCAATGTAGGTTGAGGAAGGGATGTCCAGTGTGTAAGAAGTGTCAGGGACAAGTGGGAGTGTGCTTGGTGGGACCCCCAAAGTTGTAGAGCATGACATGTAGAGTCTGGCACTTCTCAGTAAAACCTACCAGTAGGTCGATGGAAACCTATCGGTAGGTTTCACTCTAGTGGAAAAAACCTATCGGTAGGTTTGGCGGTAGGTGCAAGTCCAGTAGCTAAAACCTACTAGTAGGTTTTCCCTTGTTTTTGCTAATTTCTTGGTTTCTTCACCTACTGAGCTATCGTCAAGTCATCCCTTCACCTTCATTTATCTTAAACACTATGAGAAGGCTTAACAAGCATCATTTATCACCTTTTATCTACAATTATACCGAAATTTTGTAAATAGCACAAACAATGCATATGCACTCATATTAACCACAAAATCTAGCACAAAAAGGGATGCAAATGCACTTGGAATATGCAATATTTTGTGCTTATCACACCTCACCCCCAACTTGATTCATGCATTCTACTCAATGCAACAAAAAAATTATGATATGCAATGAAAGACTGTAAAAAGATGAGTAGGGTTAGAGAACACCTTGCACTTGAGCTTTGACAAAAATACTAATATCTGAAACTAAGAAAAACAACATTATACGAAAAAGATAAAGTAAGTGCATAAACAATTAAAGTTACTCCTCCAACAAGTTTAGATATACCGGATCCATCAAATCCTCCTCCACTCCTTCTCCTTCAAAACCCTCAAATAATGGCTTGAGCCTTTGGCCATTGACCTTGAATATCCTACCACCCTCAGGATTTGTGACATCCACGGCTCCATTGGGGTAGGCCACCTTGACAAGATAGTGGTCATCCCAATGGAATCGGAGTTTCCCTTGAAAAATTGAGAGACGAGAGTTGTATAAGAGCACTTTTTGGCCGAGCTCAAATGACTTCCTCACAATAGATTTGTCATGAATGATCTTAGCACGCTCTTTTGAAATTTTGGAGCTCTCATACGCATCTCTTCTAATCTCTTTCAATTATTTCAATTCAAGTTTCCTATTCTCTTCGGCCATTCTTAGATTGAAGTTTAGAGTCCTAAGACAGTCTTGTAGGCAGTGCGGTAAGCCCATAGGGCATCAATCAATCAAAATGACCAATCTTTCCTATTTGGGTTCACCATTTTCTCTAAGATATTTTTGGTCTCCTTATTGGCCAACTCGGCTTGGGCATTGGTTTATGGATGGTATGCGGTGGACACTTTATGTGTGACACTATATTTATGCACCAAAGACACAAATGGCCTATCATAGAAATGCGATCCATTGTCGCTTATCATAGCACAAGGCATCCCAAACCTCAAAAAGATATTTTCCTTCAAGAATTTGACCACGACCCGGTGGTCATTGGTCTAGGTTGGGATAACTTCCACCCATTTGGACATGTAGTCCTCTGCCAGTAGAATGTATAGGAAACCAAATGACATGGGAAAAGGACCCATAAAGTCAATGCCCCAACAATCAAATATTTCAATTACAAGTACAGGGGAAAGGGCCATCGTGTTCCTTCAAGTCACACTACCCAGTCTTTGGCACCTATCACATTCTTCACAAAATGAAACACAATACTTGTTGAGCGAGGACCAATAAAAACCTAATTGTAGAATTTTTGCTGAAGTCTTTATTGACGACCATTGCATGCTTCTAAGTGGCAAAATACAAGGACATCCTACTGCTCATTTTTTGGTATGCATCTCTACATGACTTGGTTAGGGCAGTACTTGAACAGGTACAGGTTGTCGAAATAAAAGTACTTCACATTCGCCATAAATTTTCTTCTATCGTCTAGACTCCAATGTGGTGGTATTTTCCCTGTTGCAAGATAATTACATATGTCAACATACTAGGGACAAACAGAATAAATTGAAAGTAAATGTTCATCAGGGAATAAATCAGGGATAGAAATGTGCTCATCAGCCTCATGCATCATCAGTCTAGACAAATGATCCACCACAACGTTCTCCACTCCCTTCTTATCTTTGATTATGAAATTGAACTCTTGGAGTAGGAGGATCCACCTAATGAGTCTCGATTTGGCATCTTACTTAGACAACAAATACTTCAAAGAAGAGTGATCAGTGTAGACTACTACCAGTGAACCAATGATGTAGGACCAAAATTTATTCAATGCAAGTACTACTGCTAGCAACTCCTTTTTGGTGGTGGTATAGTTCATGTGAGCTTCATTAAGGGTTTGCTAGCATAGTATATTGCATATAGTCTCTTATCTCCCTTTGACTGAGCACTACACCAACCACATAATCACTCACATCGCACATAAGTTCAAAAGGTTAATCTCACTTGGGTGGTCGCATAATCGGAGGTGTAGTACATGCTTTGATTGATTTGAAAACAATGGCCTCACAATTATTCGACCACTTGAACGGGACATCCTTCGACAATATATTGATTAAAGGTCGGACGAATGCACTAAAATCTTAATAAAACAACGGTAAAATTCGACATGGCCCATGAATGACTTGATATCCTTCATGACCTTCGGTGCAAGGAGGTTGGAAATGGCCTCAACCTTTGATTTGTCCACTTCGATCGCCTTTGTCAAGATGATTTGCCCAAGTACAATTCCTTGTGTCACCATGAAGTGACACTTCTCCTAATTCAAGACCAAGTTCGTCTCCCTTGCATCTCTCGAGAACTTTCTCCAAAACATCCACTGAAGGAATCCCCACACACCGAGAAGTCATCCATAAACACCTCTACAATCTTCTCCACCATATCACTAAAAATCCCCATCAAGCAATGTTGAATGGTTCTAGGGGCATTACACAGCTCGAAAGGCATGTGACGGTAAGCAACAGTACCGTAGGGACAAGTGAAGGTGGTCTTCTCTTGATTTTCCAATCCGCATCTCAATTTGATGTAGCTGGAGAATCATCCAAGAAGCAATAGAATATATGC
>CAUOFW020006193.1:0-24729 GCA_963454935.2 Ilex paraguariensis | reverse complement strand
TCTGATATGCTTGATGGTAAAAATTCACCCCCGAGTGCTCAAACTGTTAGGTCCATTTTTCATTAACAAAGACTCTGTCGAGTTTTTTGGCAATGCAGGCTCCCCTTCTCTTTTGTTCCTCCATGTAAAAAAGATACTAGAGTACCTTAATTCCACCAGTTCACCCCCTGTATACAATCTTCAAAATCCTCCATAGCCTGAGACCATCTATTATAGCCATCCTGGCTCTCTTGGGTGTTTTCTGATGGCATTGAAATCACCCAAGAGAATCCAAGGGAGTGAGCTAAATATGATAGACTGTGATATTAAGTTCCACTATAAACTCCTCCTTTCCTAATCCTCACTTGCCCATACACAAAAGATGCAAAAAATTTGGTCCTACTATGAATGTGCAAAGCGCTACAAGTATCACTTGTTTAGTTTTAGAGAGCTTGTTAACCTCTAGGGTATTGGGATTCCATCCCACCAAAATTCTTCCCAAATAGTGACTGTGAAAATTATCAACAGACTCTCAGTGCCTAAATACATTCCTTTTGACAGTGTCTCTATTAACACCTCTAACTTTAGTCTCAATAATGCCTACAAGGTCCGCATGTTTTTTCAAAAATCAATTTCCTAATTTCTTCCTGTCTTAGAAGGTTTATTCAAGCCTCTAATATTCCAAGCAACAAAATTAAACATCTTGGAGTTTATCATAGCTACTTTAGTTGTATAAAAGTGTACTTTGGGTATATGAATTTGTTTATTATTAATGTTTGTTGTCTATGTAATTATTATTAAAATAAAAAAGAAGAATTATCACATGAATATTTCTTAGATTTGAGGATAAAATTATAAAATAGTGATATAATACACGTAGACCGTAATATCACCTCTCCTGGTGATATTAAAATAGTTCAATAGTACGGATAAATTGTATTAAAATTATTTGTATGTGATATTTATCTAGTTAAATCTCATATATAATATACGAAGCGATTTTGTGCATCCAAATGCAGTATAGACCCATATTAAAATGTTTGGAATGTTATTTAAACTTTATTTGGAGACTTTATTTAAGGACATAATGATGTATAACCATTGAATTGGTTGTAGACTTCATCTAACATTAGAACTCACAACTAATTCAATAATTACATTGAGGTCCACAATATTAAGTCTCTAAATAAAATCCCCAAATAAAATCCTTATTAGCATTCACTACTATATATGGTTTTTTTTTTTTTGGGAAGGTAAAATTATATTCATAAAAGAACAATACAGACAAAAAACATAGGGTGATACTTACATGACAGTGCACCACCCGTAACAAAAGAAAGTAAGCGCAAGAGACAACACAACAAACCAAGAGAAGGATTACTAAAAAAACAGAAAGTGTCGCCTTCAACTGGTACTTCAGTAGAATCCTAACTCTAGGGGAAAACAGAGAATGCAATAACAGGCCACCATGAACAGGGGACTGTATAATCAAAGAAGAATCATGGGTTAAGACAATATGTGGTTGGTAACTGCCGCTATTGAGCCACTCGTTGATTATGATATGAGTTCCTAAATTTCAAAGACACCATCCTATCCTGATGTGATCTGCAAAATGTTGTGCAGAGTAGACTCAGTATCTTTAAATTCATTCCTAAATAACCTGTTGTTTCTTTCACTCCAAAGGCAGTACAATGTGGCTTGGAGACTTAGTTTCTGCAGCACTGTCAAAGCAGAATTACTTTTCTGTTTTGAGCAACCCAAGCAAGAAACACCAGCCATGTCCTGGGTTGCCAAGATTGAGTGGGCATGTTCTGTAGCTGAATCCAAACACTGTGAGAATAAGTGCACTCAAAGAACAAATGAGCATGTGTTTCAGCAACCCTTCTACACAGAATACAATTCCACCCACACTAGGATTAAAAATCCTATCCTTAGTACTGAGTCTCCCATTAATAGCCAACCATAAAATGAAACTCAATCTAGGAACAGCTTGTGTGAACCAAACCAGCTTAAACCATGGCACTTTTGGGTTTGGGTTCCTAATGACATCCCAGGCAGACGCAACAGAGAACATGCCATTGACAGTAGGAGCCCACTTGACACCATCCACTCTGGCCTGGTTTGGGGCATAGGAAGGCATAGAGCAAGAAATATCACATAAATCAGTATAAGGAGTTTGCAGCCACTGCCACTTGTTGTAAAAAATAATCCTGCTCACTTTAGCATCCTTCGGTAAACTAGAATTAGCGATAATTTGTGATTCCAACTCAAAATAAGAGGGCATCTTGGGTGCCAATTGTCATACCATAGACTTGTCGACTCTCCATTCCAATTGTGTGGATCAAGTGAGGTCTAATCCGGTCTCTCAGCTTTAACATATTTTGTCAATTCCATGAACTATTGCTTGATGGCCTTACCTCCCAAAGACTCATCCCTTTAACTGGTAAGTGTGAATCCATTTGGCCCATAGGTCTCTTTGTCCTCAAAAAGAATCCATAAATGCCTCATCATAAGTGCTGCATTCCAAAATTTCAAGCATTTAATCCCTAGACCTCCTTCTTGTTTTGGCCTATACACATCCTTCCTAGCAATTTTGGCCCCAGTAGTTTTGAGTTCAACCCCCTTCCACAAAAAAGCACGCATAATGTGTTCAACTCTATCCAAAACTTGTAGTGGTAAGAAAAGGTGAGCAGCCCAATAAATATGCATGCTAGAGAGGACATAGAATGTTATCACTGATTCTTCTACCAGGGATGAATGTTGATTGGTAAGGCTAATAATATCTTTAAGTGCACCTTTGATTTCTATTAGCAATAAGTTTTGAAATAGCTTTGTAGAACACATTGCAGCAAGAAATAGGAAGGATTTCTGTTTAAGGAAGGAATCCTCATTTCTAGCAGCAGTTGAGTAGGTGGCAAGAGGTTGCTTCTCCTCAAGTCTCAGGTTATTGTTAAGTGGATCAGTAGCTAACCTTCTCTGGCAGTTTTCCACGGCCTCTTTTGCTTCCTTCGCCCTCTCTGAAATATCACCAAGCTCTCTGCTCTTTGCCTTGAAGGAATCCTTGATTTTCTTCAATTTGCAGCACACCTGGTATTGTTGAGTTCCCTAGATGGGTTCCCTCCAAATCAGATCAACCGTAGGTAGAAAGTTTAGCCTCTCAGTCATGAAGTTAAAGAACTTGAAAGGACTCCTTCTTTTCCTTATTTCTTGACCAATCTTAAGCAGAGCTGGACTATGATCCGACATTCCTGGTGGCAAAAACACAGCTTCTAATTGTTGAAATCTGATATTCCATTCTTCATTTACCATAACCCTATCTAATTTCCTGACAATACTCCAAGCTTCAATTCTGCAGTCACTCCATGTAAAAAGGCACCCAGAAAACTTAAGATCCACTAATTCAGCACATTGAAGACAATCTTCAAAAAAGTCTTCATTGGACTGGCACCATCTACTAGAGCAGCCCATTGATTCCTGAGTGTGTCTAATAGTATTGAAATCCCCAAGAATTGTCCATGGTAAGGATGCAAACATTCCAGCATGGTAAACCAGATTCCCCCAAAGGTGTCTTCTATCTTGTTCCTCGTTAGATCCATATACAACAAAGGCAAAAAAAGAGTCAATTGTCTCCAAGTGATTAACAAAACAATGGATAACTTGCTCAGTAGCAGAGATTTTATTCACTCTTAAAGTATGAGGTTTCCACCCAACCCAAATCCTTCTTCTGTTGTGGCAATTGTAATTGTCCACATGCTCCCATTGTCCATACACATTTCTCATAGCCACATCCTTATTAACGCTTCTAATCTTGGTCTCCACTAGACTTAATAAGTCCAAGTTTTGATCCCTGATAAATTTCCTAACTTCTCCCTGCTTCCAGGGTTTATTCAACCCTCTCACATTCCAACAAGATACTTTTAACATAATAATAGAGATTTTTTGGTTTTGAGGTGCTCCAACACCTTTCATTTCCCCAGTTTACTGTCTTTCTTCTTTACCTTCTTCTTTTTATGTTCCCCTTCAGGCAAGTTCTCAACCTCAGGTTCATGCCCAATGGATACAACCTCATTCACTTGTCTCATGTTAATAGCAGTGTCACCACTATTAGTACAAGGGACTGGGGATAAATCCACAACAATTTCCCCTCCTTCCAAATTTAAACTTCCAAATTTGTTAGGGGACTAAATTGGCTTCGCAGATTGCTCTGTATGATTCTTATCACTAACAATTATAGTAGTGAGAATGTTAGTGGTCACCTGGGTTTCATCTTCTGGCCCATTTGGACACTGGTTGTTAACAGACTTGATGGCACTGCTGCTGTTGGCATCCATATTTCCCACTTGGGGTAGGCTTTTCCCAGGTTGTGGAACCTCCATGGCACCTCCCACATCCCCCAATAGGGTTATAATGTCTTTCCCTTTGTCCTTGTTGCTAGTGTTATTCATAACCGGCTATGTATGAGAAGAGTGACTAGCACCTACTTGTGAACAATAACCTTCTTTGTAACCAAACACTTTACAAGAATGACAGACGCTAGGCTTCTATTGGTACTCCACCTTTATTTCCACCGTCTCTATTTTGTCTTCTATATCCATCCTCAAATCAAATGCCTCCACAAGATTGGCTTCAGCACTCACCTCAATGCATATCCTTGCAAAGTTAAGTCTCTTTTTATTGGTAGTCATGGTGTCATCATACAATGGGGTACCAACTGCACTAGCAATATGGCGAAGACCATCCACACTCCAGAATTGCAGTGGAATATTATAAAGCTTGACCCAAAGAGGGATGGTAGAATGATCCTCTTTGGTAAATAACAAATCAGGAGTCCACTTTTTCAATATGAGTGGCCTCCCTGAAAATAACCAGGGGCCAGCCTCAAACACCTTAGTTTGGGATTCATCATCCATGAACTAAAAATAGTAAAATCCATTTCCATTTGCATGGACCTCCAGTAAACCCATCCTATCCCAAACCTTGTGAGCAATGAAACTAACTGTGGAATAAGGCAATTTTCTCTCTATAAAATACCCTACAAGGAAGTTTTGCCACTCAATGCATCCCTGTTTTCTGATTTCTGATGGTGGTTTGACAACAATTCTATCATTTTCTTTGCAAGGTTTGAAATACTTTAACCTCTTGATTGGTTGTTTCCCCCCATTAGCTGGTTTTCCTTCTTGAGGGTTACCTCATTTGCCTGCCTTCACAACCTGGCTCCAAGACTCCTTGGGTGGACCTTGTTTTTGTTGGCTGTTATTCTCTGGCGATGGTGCCCCTTTGTGTAGGTCCAGCTGAGCTATGGCCTTGGATTTCCTTTTACCTGCTTCTTCAACGGACATCAAAGAGGGGTTAATATCTTGATTTTTGTTTGGATTTGGTGACTCATTGAATGAATCCATCAGAATGTAGGTTGACAAATAGGTTAGTTAAGGGGTGTTAGTAATGGAGGGTAAATGGTTGGGTAGGTCATTAATGCAAAATTGGTGACAGATCGGGTGATTTGAGAAGAGATCTAGAAGTCGGGGAATAGCTGAGAGAGGGATTTGGTGTATAAGTTGAGATTTTGGTGTCAGAGGTGAGGAGTAAATGTGGAAAGTAAAGGGAATGGTTGAATCATAGTAGCTAAGTAAAAAAGGGAAAGGCTACAATGGGGTTATGAAGGTGGGCAGGCAGCCGAAAAAAGAAGAACGGGGATTCGGTTAAGAGGAGACAATGTTAGCAAAATAGGATTTCACTAAATTAGAAGGCTTTGATCTTGTATTCACTGTCCTTAAGGAAATTATGCCCCCACTATGTTGCTGTTGGGTTTATGACAAATTCCTCTAGGTTAGCAACATTATAAGGAATAATCTATGACATTGGCCTCACACAGGAACCTTTGAGCTTCGGGAAATTAAAAAAACCATGCCCTCCTACCAACCATGTCAACAAAGATGGGATGTTTTTAAATGGATTCCTACCCCAAATGACACTTTCTCCTCAATCTCTGCCTAGAATCAAGTGAGAGTTCATTCTCCTAAAGTGCCTTGGGTTCATTTGGTGTGGTATAGTCATGTTATTCCTAGGATGAGCTTTATTCTTTGGCTAGCCATTAGAACAAGGCTTGGCACAAAGGATAGAACTCAAGTTTATATAAACAATATGGGGATGGAATGTGTTCTATGTAGACAAGCTGATGAGACCCATTCTCATTTATTTTTTGAAAGTCATTACTCAAGGAGCATATGGAGAAATTTGCTTCAGCTCACTGGTGAGCAGGGACAACTTAACTCTTGGCAACATCTGGTAAGTCATGTGATCCAAATTTGGAAGGGTAAGTCCATGGTGAGTGTGTTGAGAAGACTTTGTTTGGCAGTGAGTGTGTATTTTATATGGAGGGAACGGAATAACAGAATCCATCAAAACCAAGTGAGAGACTACAAGTCCTTGTTAAACCTCATTGTGCAGACAGTTAGGGACAGATTGTCTTCGGCCAAGTTCAATTCCTCTCAATTGAACATGCGGTTATTTCATATAGGGCAACGTCCTAGTTCTTGCATAAGGGTCTAAGTTCTCTGATGTTCCTTCTCATCCTTTCATCACCCATGTGGAATGCAAATGGCTTTGTTGGGAATCCTTTGTTGGCTATGCTATCCTTGCATCCTGACTTTTGTACGATTTTTTCTAGCGTAATTGCTCGTTGGGGTTGTCTGCTTGATGCATGTTGTTGCTAGTGCTGATTTTATTGGTGTCTTGGGCTGATTTTGGTGGTACTGATTTCATCCTCACTTCTGTGCGATATTTTCTGGCTTACTTGCTCGTTGGGGCTGTCTTCTTGCTACCTATTGTTGCTGGTGCTAATTTTATTGGTGTGTTGGTTTGCTATGGTGTGTTGAGTTGGCGCTAAATTTGCTACTGCAAATGGCTGGATTGGTCTGCTACCATGCATTTCAATGGGAGTTTCTCTTGCTCAGGGCATCTGCTATCTTGTTGGATGAATTGAGATCATGTTTTGTTTTTGTTAACCATTGTACTCTTGTCAACAATTTTGGGGGAGATACCCTTACTTAGGGTAGCTCTTTCAGAATTGTGTTTTTAAGCCTTGGCTTTTTGGGTTTGATGTTTGTTTTTGAGTCTTACGTGACTTCATTGTACATTTTGGGGGTGATCACCCTTGGTATTTCTGTTTTATTTAATACACTTTACCTTCCGAAAAAAAAAAAACAAAGCCAAACCCAAAGCCAAACAAAATTTCAAATAGCAAACTCTAAAATTCTCCCAATAACAGAATAGAGAAACTTTTTTTTGTATATACTTCAATTGAAATATCTGTACAGGTATTTATAATACCTTAGTGAAGAGACACAACTCTTAGGCCAAAGAAATGTAAAGAAGAGACACAACTCTTGGACCGAAAGACATTTAGCAATTAATTAATACAAAAATAATTAATTATTTAAAGGTTTCAAGCCCATCTTTTGACTTTAAAGATTATTTTACTTAAAGTTTAATTAAGGCTCATTGATTTGAAATATTTGGAGCTGCCCTCTAAATCTTCCCACCATCCAAATTTCTAAAATTTGGTGTGTTTCTCCTTTTAAACCCTTACATTCCCTTTCAACATTTTTAATGTGGGATTCTTTACATTACTAACTATCTCTAACAGACAAGAGAAAGGAACAAGGAGATCTAGCAAGAAATAGGAAGGATTTCTGTTTAAGGAAGGAATCCTCATTTCTAGCAGCAGTTGAGTAGGTGGCAAGAGGTTGCTTCTCCTCAAGTCTCAGGTTATTGTTAAGTGGATCAGTAGCTAACCTTCTCTGGCAGTTTTCCACGGCCTCTTTTGCTTCCTTCGCCCTCTCTGAAATATCACCAAGCTCTCTGCTCTTTGCCTTGAAGGAATCCTTGATTTTCTTCAATTTGCAGCACACCTGGTATTGTTGAGTTCCCTAGATGGGTTCCCTCCAAATCAGATCAACCGTAGGTAGAAAGTTTAGCCTCTCAGTCATGAAGTTAAAGAACTTGAAAGGACTCCTTCTTTTCCTTATTTCTTGACCAATCTTAAGCAGAGCTGGACTATGATCCGACATTCCTGGTGGCAAAAACACAGCTTCTAATTGTTGAAATCTGATATTCCATTCTTCATTTACCATAACCCTATCTAATTTCCTGACAATACTCCAAGCTTCAATTCTGCAGTCACTCCATGTAAAAAGGCACCCAGAAAACTTAAGATCCACTAATTCAGCACATTGAAGACAATCTTCAAAAAAGTCTTCATTGGACTGGCACCATCTACTAGAGCAGCCCATTGATTCCTGAGTGTGTCTAATAGTATTGAAATCCCCAAGAATTGTCCATGGTAAGGATGCAAACATTCCAGCATGGTAAACCAGATTCCCCCAAAGGTGTCTTCTATCTTGTTCCTCGTTAGATCCATATACAACAAAGGCAAAAAAAGAGTCAATTGTCTCCAAGTGATTAACAAAACAATGGATAACTTGCTCAGTAGCAGAGATTTTATTCACTCTTAAAGTATGAGGTTTCCACCCAACCCAAATCCTTCTTCTGTTGTGGCAATTGTAATTGTCCACATGCTCCCATTGTCCATACACATTTCTCATAGCCACATCCTTATTAACGCTTCTAATCTTGGTCTCCACTAGACTTAATAAGTCCAAGTTTTGATCCCTGATAAATTTCCTAACTTCTCCCTGCTTCCAGGGTTTATTCAACCCTCTCACATTCCAACAAGATACTTTTAACATAATAATAGAGATTTTTTGGTTTTGAGGTGCTCCAACACCTTTCATTTCCCCAGTTTACTGTCTTTCTTCTTTACCTTCTTCTTTTTATGTTCCCCTTCAGGCAAGTTCTCAACCTCAGGTTCATGCCCAATGGATACAACCTCATTCACTTGTCTCATGTTAATAGCAGTGTCACCACTATTAGTACAAGGGACTGGGGATAAATCCACAACAATTTCCCCTCCTTCCAAATTTAAACTTCCAAATTTGTTAGGGGACTAAATTGGCTTCGCAGATTGCTCTGTATGATTCTTATCACTAACAATTATAGTAGTGAGAATGTTAGTGGTCACCTGGGTTTCATCTTCTGGCCCATTTGGACACTGGTTGTTAACAGACTTGATGGCACTGCTGCTGTTGGCATCCATATTTCCCACTTGGGGTAGGCTTTTCCCAGGTTGTGGAACCTCCATGGCACCTCCCACATCCCCCAATAGGGTTATAATGTCTTTCCCTTTGTCCTTGTTGCTAGTGTTATTCATAACCGGCTATGTATGAGAAGAGTGACTAGCACCTACTTGTGAACAATAACCTTCTTTGTAACCAAACACTTTACAAGAATGACAGACGCTAGGCTTCTATTGGTACTCCACCTTTATTTCCACCGTCTCTATTTTGTCTTCTATATCCATCCTCAAATCAAATGCCTCCACAAGATTGGCTTCAGCACTCACCTCAATGCATATCCTTGCAAAGTTAAGTCTCTTTTTATTGGTAGTCATGGTGTCATCATACAATGGGGTACCAACTGCACTAGCAATATGGCGAAGACCATCCACACTCCAGAATTGCAGTGGAATATTATAAAGCTTGACCCAAAGAGGGATGGTAGAATGATCCTCTTTGGTAAATAACAAATCAGGAGTCCACTTTTTCAATATGAGTGGCCTCCCTGAAAATAACCAGGGGCCAGCCTCAAACACCTTAGTTTGGGATTCATCATCCATGAACTAAAAATAGTAAAATCCATTTCCATTTGCATGGACCTCCAGTAAACCCATCCTATCCCAAACCTTGTGAGCAATGAAACTAACTGTGGAATAAGGCAATTTTCTCTCTATAAAATACCCTACAAGGAAGTTTTGCCACTCAATGCATCCCTGTTTTCTGATTTCTGATGGTGGTTTGACAACAATTCTATCATTTTCTTTGCAAGGTTTGAAATACTTTAACCTCTTGATTGGTTGTTTCCCCCCATTAACTGGTTTTCCTTCTTGAGGGTTACCTCATTTGCCTGCCTTCACAACCTGGCTCCAAGACTCCTTGGGTGGACCTTGTTTTTGTTGGCTGTTATTCTCTGGCGATGGTGCCCCTTTGTGTAGGTCCAGCTGAGCTATGGCCTTGGATTTCCTTTTACCTGCTTCTTCAACGGACATCAAAGAGGGGTTAATATCTTGATTTTTGTTTGGATTTGGTGACTCATTGAATGAATCCATCAGAATGTAGGTTGACAAATAGGTTAGTTAAGGGGTGTTAGTAATGGAGGGTAAATGGTTGGGTAGGTCATTAATGCAAAATTGGTGACAGATCGGGTGATTTGAGAAGAGATCTAGAAGTCGGGGGAATAGCTGAGAGAGGGATTTGGTGTATAAGTTGAGATTTTGGTGTCAGAGGTGAGGAGTAAATGTGGAAAGTAAAGGGAATGGTTGAATCATAGTAGCTAAGTAAAAAAGGGAAAGGCTACAATGGGGTTATGAAGGTGGGCAGGCAGCCGAAAAAAGAAGAACGGGGATTCGGTTAAGAGGAGACAATGTTAGCAAAATAGGATTTCACTAAATTAGAAGGCTTTGATCTTGTATTCACTGTCCTTAAGGAAATTATGCCCCCACTATGTTGCTGTTGGGTTTATGACAAATTCCTCTAGGTTAGCAACATTATAAGGAATAATCTATGACATTGGCCTCACACAGGAACCTTTGAGCTTCGGGAAATTAAAAAAACCATGCCCTCCTACCAACCATGTCAACAAAGATGGGATGTTTTTAAATGGATTCCTACCCCAAATGACACTTTCTCCTCAATCTCTGCCTAGAATCAAGTGAGAGTTCATTCTCCTAAAGTGCCTTGGGTTCATTTGGTGTGGTATAGTCATGTTATTCCTAGGATGAGCTTTATTCTTTGGCTAGCCATTAGAACAAGGCTTGGCACAAAGGATAGAACTCAAGTTTATATAAACAATATGGGGATGGAATGTGTTCTATGTAGACAAGCTGATGAGACCCATTCTCATTTATTTTTTGAAAGTCATTACTCAAGGAGCATATGGAGAAATTTGCTTCAGCTCACTGGTGAGCAGGGACAACTTAACTCTTGGCAACATCTGGTAAGTCATGTGATCCAAATTTGGAAGGGTAAGTCCATGGTGAGTGTGTTGAGAAGACTTTGTTTGGCAGTGAGTGTGTATTTTATATGGAGGGAACGGAATAACAGAATCCATCAAAACCAAGTGAGAGACTACAAGTCCTTGTTAAACCTCATTGTGCAGACAGTTAGGGACAGATTGTCTTCGGCCAAGTTCAATTCCTCTCAATTGAACATGCGGTTATTTCATATAGGGCAACGTCCTAGTTCTTGCATAAGGGTCTAAGTTCTCTGATGTTCCTTCTCATCCTTTCATCACCCATGTGGAATGCAAATGGCTTTGTTGGGAATCCTTTGTTGGCTATGCTATCCTTGCATCCTGACTTTTGTACGATTTTTTCTAGCGTAATTGCTCGTTGGGGTTGTCTGTTTGATGCATGTTGTTGCTAGTGCTGATTTTATTGGTGTCTTGGGCTGATTTTGGTGGTACTGATTTCATCCTCACTTCTGTGCGATATTTTCTGGCTTACTTGCTCGTTGGGGCTGTCTTCTTGCTACCTATTGTTGCTGGTGCTAATTTTATTGGTGTGTTGGTTTGCTATGGTGTGTTGAGTTGGCGCTAAATTTGCTACTGCAAATGGCTGGATTGGTCTGCTACCATGCATTTCAATGGGAGTTTCTCTTGCTCAGGGCATCTGCTATCTTGTTGGATGAATTGAGATCATGTTTTGTTTTTGTTAACCATTGTACTCTTGTCAACAATTTTGGGGGAGATACCCTTACTTAGGGTAGCTCTTTCAGAATTGTGTTTTTAAGCCTTGGCTTTTTGGGTTTGATGTTTGTTTTTGAGTCTTACGTGACTTCATTGTACATTTTGGGGGTGATCACCCTTGGTATTTCTGTTTTATTTAATACACTTTACCTTCCGAAAAAAAAAAAACAAAGCCAAACCCAAAGCCAAACAAAATTTCAAATAGCAAACTCTAAAATTCTCCCAATAACAGAATAGAGAAACTTTTTTTTGTATATACTTCAATTGAAATATCTGTACAGGTATTTATAATACCTTAGTGAAGAGACACAACTCTTAGGCCAAAGAAATGTAAAGAAGAGACACAACTCTTGGACCGAAAGACATTTAGCAATTAATTAATACAAAAATAATTAATTATTTAAAGGTTTCAAGCCCATCTTTTGACTTTAAAGATTATTTTACTTAAAGTTTAATTAAGGCTCATTGATTTGAAATATTTGGAGCTGCCCTCTAAATCTTCCCACCATCCAAATTTCTAAAATTTGGTGTGTTTCTCCTTTTAAACCCTTACATTCCCTTTCAACATTTTTAATGTGGGATTCTTTACATTACTAACTATCTCTAACAGACAAGAGAAAGGAACAAGGAGATCTCAACAATGGTGCTTCTGGTTCAAGGTGAGAACGACGGACAAAACAGGGGAGCCATTTTTTCGTCAAGCAAGTTGATGCACTTACGCAAATGTACTTACTCCTATATATGGTTGCCACATAGTCGGTTTCAAAATTCCGTATTCACCGTATTGTGGAGATCATGATGCTAGGATCTGTGGAAGAGCATCACACAGCACTCCACTTGTGATCATTTGTCACGTTGGCCTTAGATGTTTATTTTTTTCTTTGGGTTTCATTACGATACTTAAAAGTTTTTTTTTTTATAACGTACTAAAAGTTTTTCATTAATTAAAATATACCAAAGTTTTTATGTTTTGATATCATAGTCCTATCTTCTTCTTTGTTTAGATGTATCTGGATGTTTGATGAGATGACCATTACCATGGTGATGGTTATGACAATAAAAAGGGCGGTTGAAAATCTTGATGCAGATATTTGTGGAGCTAAAGCAAAGCATTAACGTTTCACAAATAATTGAAATAAGAAACATAAACATCACGAATGAGCAACACATATTTAACAATCCAAAACTACAAATTGTTTTCGTCTCTATAAAATCTTATATAAATTTACATCTTTCATCAGATAAGGTATAATTCTACACAAGAAAATATGTATGATTGACGATTCACTCCAAGTTCCTCACTAAAAATAACATACGACTCTTTGAATTACACTTGGTAGGTGAAACCATAACTGGGATGATTTCGATGAAGAAACTCATTCAGAGCCTTTGAGTTTTTCTTAAATCGATGAACTTTTTTTAGGGCTTCAATATAATTGATGGGTAATTCGCCCCATTTGTTATGTATCTCACCAACCGCACGAAGTATGTCTCTACAAAGATTCTTGTCCACCTTACTCTTCATGCGTTCATCACCGGATCTTGGAGGTGGTGGAGGATCAAAGAAGAGCCCAACACAATGCTCCATTCTTGATCGCTCGTAGTCTCGACCCGCCATCTTTTCTCCTTTGTTAGATGAAGTTGGATTGTGAAACGTGAAGAAGAATATGGTGGTGATGATCACGACAATTAAGTTGAGGATCAAGTATATTCTTCTTGGAGTGTAGGAAGCCATGATTACTTGATAGGATGAATAAGGTTTTTGGCTACTATGTTCATATATATAGTGCTAGCGGTCAAGAATTTTAGGGTACAACAAAACATTTAAATCGAAATAGGATACCGCGTGAATCCATTTCAATCCTAGGCAAACAAGGAAATCTAAGTATACGTGTGTCCGTACCCTCTGTTCCAAGTAACTTGTGGAATTTTTCTGATAATGCAACACTGCTATGTCAATTCTAGTGACTGAGCTCACTTGAATTTCTATTGGCAAGCCAAGAGTTAGAGTTTTTGTGTTGCATAACCAAGTCCAGCTTATTGATTCGCCACTTCTCCCATGATTGGAGACTTGTAAATAGATTGGATTTTGAATGGTTTAAAATTTGATATAAGGATTTTGATTGAAATTTGTTCGGATATCATCTTATTTTCACATTAGAATTGATTATAAAATTTAAATTACATTGGAATTGATTATAAAATTCAAATTTGATCCGAAAATGCAATCTAATCTCATAATTTTATCAAATAATCTTTCAACTAAATCATATGTATAAATTTCTATTTCGATCACAAATGAATTAGATATTGTTGCATTCAACACAAATATTTGAAATATGATATATTTGGTGCGAATTATGGGTCAAATTAACGAGTAACACTATTAATAAGAATAATGTTAAATAAATTTAAAAACTAAACTTAAAAATTGAACTTGATAATCTCAATTATTGAATAGTTCTATAAACCTTTTTGTTTCTTTTCAAAACTGACAACTACACACAGTGACCTCTTTCATTTCAACTGGTAGTCCTCTACGCGTATTCCAATCTATAATACAAAGTCTGCTCTTAACATCTTTCACACGAAACCATTCTCCATTAACATTCCTCACCCATCTCTCAAGAATCAACAATCTCTCTCAGCCCACCAATCTCTCACAACCAGCAATCTCTTTAGTTCATCTTCTTTCTTCAAGAATCAATATGCCAAACCACTACTCATTGCAACTGGACAGGGATGCTCTTCCACTAGGCACTCGGCGTCTGCCACCATACGAGTCGCTTTGCCTCCAAATCCGCATTCGTCGACGTGCATATATCAACGATTCTGTTGTGCAAGAACTTCCTGAATACGCGCAGGCTTTTACTCTGTTACATGAGATGCTACTGCACGAAGACTCGGCTCGGGTCTTCTTATCTTTTTGTCTTTCAGCAGTGGGAATCCCCATCAATGATCAGGATCAGATGTTAAACGCCATCGCCTCTTTCTATCTGGACATGGGTGTAGATCCAGCTTCTAGTACCTGTAGTGGTGGTGCAATTCCCATAGTTCTTGCCGATATTCTGATCGAGTACGAGGCACATGATGAAACTCAAGCTGTGAATAGGGCAATCCAAGAATCCATGGAATTAGATATGTTCAAGGCTGTGCCTGCCACTAAATCGTCCATCGAGGGTCTGAAGAAGGTCAGACTGGAGGGTTCGGGTTCCATGGAAGAATGCATGATATGTTTGGAAAAGTTTTGTGTCGGGCAAGAAGCCACATGCATGCCGTGTTCGCATGTCTACCATGGCGATTGCATTGCTCAGTGGCTGGAGAGGAGTCATTTGTGTCCACTGTGCCGCTTCCAGATGCCGACGGATTCGGGTTCCTCTAGGTGATGAGACACAATAAAAATTGGATTGTTAATGCATTCACTCTTGAAAAAATTAGGTTAAGAGTCTATGCATTCTGCTATTTATGTTGTACAGAATGTGGCATCCTACGATTTTTAGGTTGGTTCTCAATTTCTGTTCTTCCAGTTTACAATTCACTCTAATCCGTATACATATTAATATTTCAGAATTGTGTCCATGCCCTTAGTCTGTGATTAAATGCAGCATTGAATGCTTGAGTGATTAAGTCCAGCTGGATTTAGCAAAGCAGTGTTTTTATTGATAGGCAAAGGCTGCTCAGCTTTAGTTTCGTCTCTTTGGGGGGGTCCGGGGTGACGGGGTCCTTCAAGCAGTTTCAGCACCGTTCACGGATTTTAGCCTCCTGCTCCTGTTATATGCTGCTTGTTTTTTGTTTCATGTGCTTACCTTAGACTTGATCATTTGATCAATTATCTACTTACTTTGCAGTACTAAGGAGCACCATGTGTTTACCATAGTGTGGGAGTGAATAGCTAAAAAACTAGAGGACAACGATTTTGCGTATCTTCCACAGCATATAGTTCTTGTTTGCATGGAAACGCAATTATATGTCATTGATGTCAATGAGAACACCGGCAATAATGATGATTTCCTTCATTGTACTTGTGGTTTTTTCGACTGGATTTTTATGCTAAGAACATAGAGCTTTACGCCAATGGGGAAAACGATTTCTCTCATCATTTTTAAAATCTTTCTTATAACCAGGTCAGAAATCTTGAAAGAGTTGGAGAAAAACTCTCTCTCTCCTCCTTGACCATGAAGAACTAAAATCTAAAAAATTGAAAGAACTCAGATCAGCTTACATATCTCAAAAATAGAAAAATCAAACTCTATGAAAAAATTGAACACTATCTGAAAAATCAATCTCGGGTCTGAAAAATTGAACTCTCACACTTTGGTGCAATGTTGATGGTTGAAAGTGGTGGATGGTTGAGGTGGGTGGTTGGTTTTAAGGTGGGTTGGCTGTGCCTTGGAGGAGATGGGTTTGGGTTTTGAGTTTTCTAGGTTTGGCAGTGATGACTTAAGGTGGTGGGAATGGCGATGAGACAAGAGAGGCCAGAGACATTGAGAGAAGAGATGGTGGTTGCAGGTTGTGGAGGACGGACTCTAGTGGGAAGTGGTGGTGGTGGTATTAAGACATAATTTTAGCAACGCAAAATTGGTATAATCATTGGAATTAATTAGATTTGGCTTAATTGGTGTAAGTAATTAAGTTTGAGCTTAATTAAACAAATTATTTTACGAATTGATATAGCTAAATCAACTTCATGACACAATTGGATTAGGTGTTAAGTGCAGTTTTACTATATGGTTTTTTTGGAAATATGGAAATTTTTATGTCTGGTGTCTTCATTTTTTAGGATTTGATTTGTAATTTTAGTTTATGTGAGTTTTCTTTTTCTTTTCTTTTTTCAATTCAAAACAGAGGACGTTATTTTTATTTTTTTACTTCTGTTTAGGACATACAATATTTAACGGCATTTTGGGGTCTTAGTGTCATTTTTGAGTCTACGTAATAAAATCAAATGTCTAGTGAAATTTGCGTTTTTCATTTTTATTGGATGCAAGATAGAGGCTTTGTACCATTAAAAACAAAAAAAAAATGTTTTTCAATTGTATCCTTGAGTTTAGAGTAGCCTTCCAAAACTGGACTACACGGATTCATTTTTCATCTTGGGAGCCTTCCAAAAAAAAAAATTAAACGTAGTCATTCTGACTTAGGAGCCTTTCAATAGTAAAATTGTTCTACATGTTCTAATGTGAAAATTTCACATGAGACCAATATTTTATGAAGATAATAAAAAAAAATTATGATTATTAAACATTTTATAGAGAGTTACGGCATGATTTAATTCAAAAATTTTAGTAATTTTGGAATCAAACGGGATCAAACAATAAAATAAGTCAGAATCAGATAAAATAAATAAAATCTTAAAAAAGAGAGCTAGAAATAAAGAAAAAAGTAAGACAATAAGAGTGGAGGGGTGAAAAAGACTTAGAAAGAGGCGTTGAGAATGGATGTAAAGAGAGTGAAAGGAATTTTAGAGAGTGCTATTTTTAAAGTAGAAATCGTTACTTTTAAGGTTTTTTTAAAAGTCTTTGTTATATTTTAAAATTTTTTATAAGACTTAACATAGACTTGTGAAAATATTGTTACATTTTATGACTTTCTATAAGGCTTTACATAAATTTGAAATATATTAAGTCTTTAATTTTGTCCATTTAAAATGACCTCAAAACATGAAATTAAACTAAGGGTTGAAAATTTAATTGGAATACTAAATTTTTTAGGGTTTTATGTGACTAATTTAATGGTCGGGCCTTGTTGTGCCTCCTCTCAGTCAAAGAATCGAAATATCAGCACGTCTCACAACGATAATAATCTCTGTAAGTCTCTCACTATCGAGTCTTCGTCTCTATGTGGTGCTGCATAACTTTTCTTTGTTAGTAATTTAGACATCTAACATATATTAAATATTTTATATATATGTTATTTCATACCCATGTCATCGGCGCTTAACTGTTCAATAGTACAATCTATAGGAATTATAAATATACATAGATTATTATGGCTAAGTACACCATTTTTAACAAAAAGATCTGCACATTTGTTTGTCTTCCTCATCTCTTTGTTGACTCGCATTTTTCGAAATCTCTCAAATAATCCATCAGTTGTGGTTTGATACACTTTGAGCGGTGGCTATTCTAAATAAAGTTTTTTTTAATATTAATTTAAATTTTTTCTTATTTTTTAAGATAGTTATTATTAGTCAAGTTTTATACACATTCTTTTTTTGCAATTGATCACGTGACTAATCCACATAAGCTTTCTAATTTTATAAGATTTATTCTTGTTTATGTACCTAAATTTAACCTAATTTTTTTTATGTTGTGTTTGTTATCAGCGACAAATATAATTAAAAATATTTTATTTAAAATTTAAATAGTTTTTAAAATGTTCTCTTCTTCAAAATTTTTCTATACAAATATTTGTTATTCTAGTTTTTATATTTACAAAAAAAAACCAAATGCTTCAATAAGAAAATATTATTATCTTGGAATTAAAAAAAATTAAAATTATAAAATAATAAAACTTAATTTATTATCGTGAACCACGAAATTAAGATATGATACAAAAATTCTCCTCTAATATCGCCTATTAGAAAAAAAAAATGAGAATCAATAGGTTAATGTTTTTGTCTTTAGGTATTTAGAAATGTAGGGTTAATTGTACCGAATGTTCTCAAAGTATGATATTTATCCCATTTTAGTCCCCAATATTTTAACTATATCATTTTAGTTCTTGAAAAATTGAATATATTTCTATGTGGTCTCTCAAGTAAACATCGTTCTAATTACTAACGATTTTTTATTATAAACTTACTTAAATATAGGAAAAAATAATTTGGATAACTCTTGACCAAATTTTTAAAACAATTTTGGTCAAAGAATTACCCAAAGTATATAGTTTTGATCATGAAATATCCAAATTTTGGTCAAGAGCTACCCATATTACACATTTTTTGTCAAGAGTTGCCCAAATTATTTTTTGCTCATATTTAGGTATCACATGACAAGTTTTTGTTCAAAAATTGTTAGCAACTTAGATGTTATCATGTTTGAGAGATCACATAAAAACATATTTAATACTTTAGGGACTAAAATGATATAATTAAAATATAAAATAACCAAAATGAAATAAATTCGATATTTTAGAGACCTACAGTGCAGTTAATCAAAAAAGTATTGCATTCGTAATAAATAAATAAAAAGAGAGAGTGTGAGACCGAAAAGAAAAAGGAATGAAAATAAATAATTTGATTTATATTTTTATTTTATATAAGAACAAGAGTATATCTAGAGGCAGAACATATGTGTGCGAGAGAATAACTAATGATGTCTAATGTAAATTATTTTTTTTACCAAATTTAATTTTTTGTGTCATAGGCCTAAACTTTTGGGCCCAAATCCTAAGATTTTTTTTTTGGTTGAAATTTTAATTCAACTTTTTTTTTAACTCAATTTTTATGGCTTAAAATTTTGGGAATGGTAGTTTGGATGGGCTGACCTTGTTCATATTTAAAAAAAAAAACGAAACCTTGTTCACAAGACAAGACAAGATATATAGAGATAGAATTAACTAATTAGAGAAATCTCTAAACTAGGAAGTATAGTGGGACTCTTCTACGCGTATTCCAATCTTTATACAAGTGTGGGTCTCTAACTTCTTTCATTGAAACAACCCTTCTCTTCTTAACATTCCTCGCCAATCTCTCAAGAATCAACTATCTCTCTCCTCTCCATTAACAATATTCCTTACCAGTCTCTCCAGTTCATCTCTCTCTTCAAGAATTGAGATGTCGTTTCAATATTCACTGCAACTGGCCAGGGATGCTCTCACACTAGGCTCACGGCGTTTGCCACCACATGAGTCGCTTTGCCTCCAAATCCGCATACGTGGACGTGTATATATCCACGATTCTGTGCAAGAACTTCCCGAATACGCGCAGGCTTTTACTCTGTTGCATGAGATGCTACTGCACGAAGACTCGGCTCGGATCTTCTTATCTGAGTGTCTTTCAGTAATGGGAATCCCCATCGATGATCACGATCAGATCATACATGCAATCGTTTCTTTCTATCTGGACATGGGTGTAGATCCAGCTTCTAGTACCTGTAGTGGTGGTGCAATTCCCATAGTTCTTGCAGATATTCTGATCGAGACACATGATGAAACTCAAGCGGTGAATAGAGCTATTGAAGAATCCATGGGTTTAGATATGTTCAAGGCTGTGCCTGCCATTAAATCGTCCATCGAGGGTCTGAAGAAGGTGAGACTTGAGGGTTCGGGTTGTATGGAAGAATGTATGATATGTTTGGAAAAGTTTTGTGTAGGCCAAGAAGTTACGTGCATGCCGTGTTCGCATGTCTATCATGGCGATTGCATTGCTCAGTGGCTGGAGAGGAGCCATTTGTGTCCACTGTGCCGCTTCCAGATGCCGATGGATTTGGATTCCTATAGTTGAGAAACAATTGCCTTCACTATCAAAAAAGTTATTTTTTATGAGGCAGATGCGTTATGTGCTAATTATGTTGGACAGATATTCGTGGTTATAGTTGATTAGATGGTTTGTTAGAATGTCATCCACGATTTGTTCAGAACAATCTGTCCACAAATATTATGTATTTAACAGGATTCTTTTGCAATCTACCTATCTCATCTGTAATGCATATTAATAGTTCAGAAGCTCGAGCATGCCCTTGGTATGTAATGAAATTCAGTATTATTATTTTTTTCAATTGTCAAAAGTGTTTAAATCAACTTTCGACTAATCATTTTTTCGGTCTAAAACCCTCGTGACCTAATACTCAAAGATTATCAAAATTCGAACTCAAAACGTCTTCACCTCGTCTTCTTTACCACTTGAACCACACCCATGAAATGCAGTATTGAACATCTGGTTGATTAAGTCCCAGTTGGGTTTGGCAAAGCAGTGTTTTTATGTGCTAGGCTAAGGTTTACCCTGTTTAATTTGGCTAAACAGTGAGCTTTGGTGTGATAGGCTAAGGCGTAACCTATTTTGTTGAAAAATTACAAAATAAAAGGAAAGAAGAAGACACAACGTTTTGGACAGAGGATATGCATTAAAACGTAATTGCTTTAGACTTTAGTCATTTGATGTTTAGCTTTCCTATGCAGTGCTAAGGATCACCATGACTCTGCTATTGTGTGAGCGTTAATAGGAAGAAAAAAAACTAAGAGGAAAGTGATTCTTCAGATTTCCATACGATCAAATGAATGAAAAAATCTCTCGACAGGACGATACATCAAGAGTTTAAAACCACAAAAGAAACTAATACCAACAATAAATAGCAAATTTCATACCAAATTGAAACAATCAGTACCACAGCTTAGGCCTGAGACGCAACATATGAAGGCTTTGGCTTTGTTTCGTATCAAATATTACCAAGCAGAGGTCTCTTGTGATGGCAACTCCACCACTTAAACAGAAGCTGTGGTATTTCGTAAAGCATTGCGTCAGTTGTTTGCATAGTGCAACGAATTCATTTGTAGCAAACAATTTTAATTCTTAACAAATCTACTATGCACTCCATAACTCCTACTCCTACTTCCGATACTTGTGATTGTGGCCAGAGTAAGCTGTCCAAGTTAAATAGGCATACAATTTTGTAATCTATTTTGTATGATTTTCCATCAAAATTCTGTCATAAAAGAAGTAATCAACATCACAAACCATTCCAAACTTGATGTATGGTTCAACCAGATAATCATATATGCAGATAGGTTTGAGAACAAAGCAGTTCCACGCATTCACTTTTCAGGTAGCCATGTCCCGTGTTAAAACTCCCAACTGAGAAAACAATGGTACAACCCCATCACTATAAGTAAAACCATCTGCATGAAGTTGACCTGGAATGGGGTGGAAACGACACAAGTATTCGAGCATACAAGCAAAAGAGAGAATTTAATAGGAAATCTAATATTTTCACCAACATCATCAATCTTGCAGGGTTTCCACAAAAAGAAACTTTTAACAAGAAAAAATGTAGGAATCTCACAAGTTTCTGGCAAGCTTGAACAATCAGCAACTTACACAAGGATGTAGCCCATTAAATGTTCCTACCATGCCTATACGCTAGATCTGCCAAAATTGTAGCCTTAAACTTCCAAAGGACCATCTCCTTGACAGCTTAAGTGCCGTGCTCTTCCAAAGCTGAAAGCTGAATGATGGTTACCCTGCAAAATATTATGAATTGGCATATAATTTCTTCTTAGTAACTCTATGTTTACAAGTTCACATACATGGGAACTAATAGTGAAGTTTGAAGTTGGCAAAATGGATATTATAACTACAGCTTTCTTGTATTATTGAAAAATAAAAACAGAAATAGAGAGTAAAAGTAAAGATTTTTCCTAATCATAATAAAATTGCAGTAGCTAAACATTCCTACAAAATAACAGGCTATATTTGCCTAAATTGCTGTCCTTTTCTGATCGCTTCACCCTTCCATTCTTGGTTGCTGGTGGGCAGCCTGAACCTCAAACATTCCAACTTAGGTGAATGTGAAATTCTCAGCACCAAAATTCACCTATATCCTCGTGATTCAACATCCACAGATGGCTAAAGTGCTTGAGATTTATAAATCTATAATCATTGCTAAACTGAAGTTTCTAATTTTAATCCACTACTAAGACTTCAGAGCTTTTGGTAAGAATAATATGATAAATTCATAATGAACCCAGTTATCAGTTATCAGTTATACAATCCCATTGTACAAGGATAACAGCAGAGTTTCACATTCTCGTTCTCTCAAAAAACACTTATTATGATGCCCCCAAACCCTTTGGACACTCGAAGCTTTCACTAGCTTCTATGGCAATATTATTCCAAAGCAACCCACTTGTAAGTGACAGTTTTGGAAACCCAAATTTTCAAAACCTCAATTCTAGGAAAAACAAGAGGAAAACCTTAACAAATTCACATACATCCCAAAGCATCACAATAGAATTCTTCCACAAAAAGGTGCATTTAACTCGTTATATATATTCATTAGTATGCAGGGGACAATATTTTGAATGGATCACATCAAGTTGAGTATTATCAAACCATCGATAAAGTAGGAGAATTAAGAATTAAAATGTTTATAGAAGAAGACAGCAAAAGACTTATTCTCCCCTGGAACTAAAAAGACTTGCAAATTCATTGCTTGGACCTGAATCTGACCAATAGCATTCACGATTTCTGTGGAAGCCTCACCAGAGGATAAAGCTGCCACACTCGCATTAATGAATAAATGCAGCAAAGTAGTTGAGTATACTGAGAATCAATGCCCTACCTATCAAAGATTATCAATGCCTCTCTCTTGAGCAAACAAATCAAGACATGGCAAACTATCCTGTGGATCAAATTCTTCTAACTCAATCAATTACAAAGAAACTTTTGTAAACAAATGGGAGGGTGAACTCTCAGGCGACAGAGTGCAAGAGAGATGAAGCACCACAATCTGAAATCATGGAAAAATGTTATTTCATAAAAGATGGTACCACTACAGAACACAACTTCTCTAAGATTCAGCACTTTCTAGAACAAATGATACGACTATCAAAGGATCGTTTGATTCAATTAGTTCTCAATAGCAAATTGCCAACCACAAATAGCCCATAAATGCCAAATTTATCATGAAAGATGCAAATAAATTGCTTTTGTCAGACAACTTATAGAAATAATATACATGGAATTGATTGTTCTCTTCACGCATAATGTAACCAAAGTAGATGTCAACTTATTACTGTGTTATTTGTATTTCATTACAGAAGTATTTTACTGTTGAGAACTGCAACTGGTTCCATTCCTATCCTATATCTGACAAAATCCTCACACACTTAGTCGCTATATTCCCATATTAAACCCTTTCAGATGTCCAATAAAAGCAAAAAAGATACTTTGGATGGTTATTCAGACAATAATCTAATGCTAAATTCTACAGGAAAAAAAAAAACCAAATGGAAAGGGCAAAGGCAATGGAAATGGCAATGGCAATGGCAATGGAAATGGCAATGGCAATGGCAATGGAAATGGCAATGGCAATGGCAATGGAAATGGAAATGGCAAAGGCAATGGCAATGGCAAATATGGGTCTCAAAAAAAGATCAGTTATTCAGAAAGGAAGGAAAGAAAAAACATTGTTATGTCCAACAAAAGCAATAAAACTAGCAAGAACTGCAACAAATTTGCATACAAGAAATTTTGAATACTTGAATGAGCTCAACTCAGTTCAAAGTGCATCTGAGGCACACACTAAAATGTCAATTCTCAGTTTTATAGGGCAAGAGAAGAACCAAAATGCAAGATTGATGCAGGAGTACTGACAATTTTGAGTTCAAAGTACACACCTTTAACTTTGCTTCTCAAATTCTCAGCCAAATTTGCCACAGTACCGCAAAGTCTTGATTCTGCAGCTAAAGAATTAACAATTCCCTCTATAGATCTCAACTCCTCATGAAACTCGGAATGCAGAACCATCGAAGAGAAATGCTCATCCACAACCAATCCAAAACATTTCACAATGTCTTCAAAAGTAGGTACCCAATTGCAAGCTTTCAATCCCAACATAGAGGACGCCTTAGGGCAAGGACACGCTTGGGGAAACCTCTCATACTTCCTTACCCACTTCCCCAAATACCTAATCAAACCCATCATCTCATCACCATTCAACTTACTGATACAAGAAGCAAATAGCACTTCATCAAGATTTGACGATCCAAATAAATAATGCAAACACAATTCATTAACTGAAAACCCATCATGTGCTACCATAAGCAAAACTGATGCCTCCTTTGCCAAGCTCAATTTTCTTCCCACTAAGACTCTTATCATTCACTTTCTCAATAGCCATTAAAGTTTGGCTCTCCCATTCTTTCCACACACTAACCATGCTCTTATAACCC
>CAUOFW020006192.1:411773-439898 GCA_963454935.2 Ilex paraguariensis | reverse complement strand
TGTGTGTGTGTATGTGTGCGTGCGTGAGGTGAAGGAAGAGAGATATGACAAAGAGAGAGAGTGAGAATGAGAGAGAGAGAGAGATACATGGGTTATGTCATAGGCAGTGGGTTGAGCCATGACAGAGAAAAGCAAAAGGTGAGAGATAGAAGAGAGCTACAGGGTAGAAAGAGAGATAGGGTGGTAGCGGCTGTGTTATTGTCTGAGTTGGGGTCTTCTGTGAGCGAGAGAGAGAGAGAGAGAGAGAGAGAGAGAGAGAGAGAGAGAGAGAGACTGACTGGGGTTGGGTAGCGTATAGGAGTTGGGTAATGCGTAAGTGAGTTTAATTTTTGGGCGGGATTTGGCATTTATATTAGATGTATTTTGAGCCTTTGGATTAGGTTGGAAGAATTGAGATGAATTTTGGGCCTTTGAATTAAAATTGGATTTAATCTGAACTGTCCTTATGCTTTTTCAAATGAATTAAATTTGCCTTAAAATTTGAAGTGAAATTGGTTCTATCTTATTATATCGATATATAGAGAGAAAGGAGATGAGATAGTGTGTTTAAAACGTCTAAGAGATAAGAGAGAGAGAGAGAGAGTTATATGAGAGATAGAAGTATTAGAGTTAAGTCTAATTATGATCGTCGGATCAATATTTATGAGATGATCTGAACCATTTTTTATGTTGAGATTACGTTGTTCGTTAGATGTGTTTATGTTTTGTCTCAAAATGATCTGGACCTCTTTTTATCTCCAAAATTCAAACTCAGCTATACTTTATTATATAGATGTATTATCGCAGTTACTTAATTATATGAGACTCAGTCATATTTATAGGATGAGAATTATATAATAAAAATAAAATATTAAAAATTTACCATCATTTAAACTTATCCTATATATAGTAATAAATCTCTTAGATACTATCATCATATCCTAATTATAACAATGTAAATAGTGATAGATCTCTTAGATCTTATCATCATATCCTAATGCTCCCCATCAACTTGATACACAGATGAGTAGAAGTGTCCAATTTAAACTAAAAATGGAGTGGTTATTCAGATTATAACTACACGGGAGATTTACTGCAACAGATTAAGATAGCGATCTTCTGTCTAGTGAACCTGCAACAACCATAGGGTCAGAAAAGGGGCCGGGTGATCACCCGACTTATTCCCTCCGAAGCTTAAGTCAGTATAAAATTGGAGGCTTGAGCAAAATGTATTTTGTATCTTAATTCAGTGTTGCGTACCTTTATTCATTTTTCTGAGGGGTATTTATACTAGGAGTAGTAATGAGTGCAAAGGCCTTAAGTCCCATTTGAATATTTAATGCTTGACACTCTAACCCACATGAAATGAGTGTTCTCCACCCAAATCTTCGCATCTTTAATGCTAGAATGATAGGACAAGTGCTCGGGGCTATGCCGAGCACTTATGGCTACCCCCGGGCACTCAAATTCCCCTGACCGGCGCCTGACACCTACTCTAGAACATTCAATGCTCGGGGAATAGCACCTTGGGGTACACCGAGGATGTACACTCGGTGTAATAACCATTAATGTCTAGTCATCATAACTGTAGGCTTAGGTCTTGAGAAAGCAGGGACTCATTAATAACCCAGTTTCAGTCACTCACATCGCCATAAATGAGTGGTCAAGTCACATTAAATGTGGGTGTCAGTATATGTACTCAGCTTCTCAGAGCCATTCTTCCTCNGCATATGTACTCAGCTTCTCAGAGCCATTCTTCCTCAACTCCACTCCTCGATGTCTTTTGGGCTTCATAATGACTACATCTTTACACGTGTTGGTTTGGGGGGCTGCTGAACCGCCTAAAGTCCCGTCAACTGTCCCCCAGTCTTCGTTCTTTTTTGTGGCGTGGGACAGGTGGTGCAAGGAGATTGGAGGCTTGCCGAACACATCTATTAAATAGGAGTGGTTACTTGCACGTCTTGCATTCTCTTTTTCAAATTTCCTAATGATAACCTACCTTTTCGATTCCCACCCCCTCCAGTAGGGTATAAATAGGAGATGCTTCAGTCATTTTAGAACTTTTGCATTTTCGATTTTTCTTCAGCAATCAACCCCCGAGCATTTTTTTTCCATCTCCCGTGCACTCTCCTGTCACCCTCTGAGCACTCTCTTTGAAGATCCTCCATCTGTAGCTACTTACCCCCATTCGAGTCTGCTTCTAATTTCTTCTACATTTCTTCTTAGAACCCACTAATGGCTAGAATCCATAGAACAGTGGAGAGGGCACCTACTAGGGCTAGGGATAACCGTAGGCCGAGGAGGAATGAAGTGAATAATAATAATATCCAAGCTTTTAAGGACATATACCATATTGTCGAGCATATTTTTGCCTTCCCCTTTAACCCCCTATATCATATAAAGGACATAGGGAATGTCGATATGATGCCCTTCTGGACCAAAGCCATCATGGAAGGGGGATTGGCCTTTCCTCTTCATCCCCTGTTGTTGAAGATGTTAATGCAACTGAGGTTTTTCCCTCTCCAATGCTATGTGAACTTCTTTAGGATAGTCATGAGCATAGTTGCCTTGAATGATCGACTGGGGGTGAATCTGGGGGTAGATGAAATCTTGTTTTGCTACGCCTTGAGACTAGTCGTTAGGGGCAAGTACTACCTCTAGGGCCAAGACACTTCTATATAGTTGGTGACCCACAAGCTAGACTCGGACAAGGGGTATGTGGATGATCTAATCATACTCGGCGAGTATGACGGATTATACTGACCCAAAGTGCTGAGGGATGAAGGTGTGTTTCGAATATATTAAGATTTGTTCTGCCCTTTATCCTCACCATTTCCAACCCCGATTGTTTATTTTTGCAGAAGGATACCGGCATAATGTTGCCTAACCTTTGAAGTCTGAAGTCAGATTCTAGGACTTGTTGAAGGTTTGGTCCTCCAATCAGATCGATCCCTATTTTCGAGCAGCACATGTCTTACTCGGCTATCAGCCGACTTACAGTCGATTCTCTCAAGTCCCTCCACCTTTCGACCCATCACTTTGGGAGGATCATTCTTCTTCTGAGGAAAAGGAAGGAGAGGAAAAGGACCTCGAAGCTGACTCAGACAGAGACGCAGAGCGCACCCCTTCACCAAAATGTTCAACTTCCCCCGCATCACCGCTGCCGACCTCGAGGCCCGTTCGAAGGCTAAGCTCTCGAGCTCCGGTGGGACTTCTGACACGACGCCAATTATTCGATCGTCACCGCCGACAACCATCACCGCCTTCACCGCCCCAAGATCCAATCATCCCGCCGAGGGACTAGCCTCCGCCACCACCTAGACGCCAAGGTACCTCGGAGGAGGAGTACCAAGGGGACCGTCGCCGCCACGTATCATCACCCTCCATTGAGTGCCGGACAAAGCAGCGCTGGGCGTCCTCGGTGAATGGGCCCCCCGAGTTCTGACTAGGAGCGAGAATCTGGTGATGGAGTCTGATTCCATACTCCAATCTCCTGATGTCTCCTTCGCCCTTGTTGGGTGCTTCCAACTCAAGGCTGATATGGCAGTTTATTGGGGTCAAAGGGACAATAGACTCTTATAAAGTGTTTTCCAACACAATATGCTGGTAAGTACGCTGATCTTTCTGACTTCTTTCCATTTTGCTTATCATGGCCATTCTTCACTTAGGTTTTCCTGCTTTCAGGCCAGCTAGCAAATGAGGGCAGTGATCGATCATTTTTGGCAATACAAGCAGGAGGCGAGGAATCTTTGGCACGACCTAACTCGGAAGGAAGAGCACATCAAAGGGGTGGAAAAGACGGTCACGGACCAGACCAAACAAATCGCCGACTTGGTTCGTAAGGCCATTGCCCTTTCTTCCGAGCTGGAAAAAACAAAGGAAGCTGAGTCCGTGGCCATAAAGAGAATGGAGGAGGCCGAACTCAAACTTTCTTCCTCCGACGTCAAGCTTATCGACACCAAGGCCCCCCCGTCCACGAGTTAACCGCCAAGGTGCACACTTTGGAGGCAGAGAAGGCAGGGGAGGCCGAAAGGACCAATAAGGCGATGCTTGACTTGTACAACCACTACCAAAATGACATGGTCCCGGTCTTTGAAGAAGAAAAAAGGAAAGCCTTCAAGGCGGTTTGGGACACTGCTTTGCATGCCACCCATGTTGTTACAGGGTCGGACTTATTCCAAATGCATGGCATCCTTGGGGAGCCCGATGAATCGATTCTTCCCGAGGAGTAGCAGCAGTTTGAACCCAGTCCTGAAGGATCAGCCTCAGGGGAGGGAGGGGCTACAGGGCAGAACAAACCAATCACACTTGGTGATGGTTCTGATCAACACTCTTCCCCTCCTACTGCCTTCTACTCCCCTCGACCAAAGTGGCAATCTCCTTCCCGGCCCTTCCAACATTCTGACTAGAGTGCTTGATACCGAGCTTGACGACATACTTGGTGTTGGGGGGGAATCCCTCAAGAGGCATGGCGAACTCGATAGAGAAGAAGTCGGCGGTGGAGAGGAAGCTAACCTAGGAGGCCCCGGGGATTCTTAGTTTTCCTACTTGTATTTGTTTCCTCCTTTTGTTCTATAAATCTCTTTTTTGTGAACTGTCTTATTATGACTTTAGGGACGCACAGCCCTTTCGTTTTGTTAGTGAAATTTCTTTTTCAATGTTTGTGTTTTTGTTTTCATTTTTTCTCCTTCTTCTCCCCTTGCCCCTAGAAATAGCATGAAAGAGAAAACCGAGACAGTAAGAGAAGTTTTTAATAAGTGAAAAATGAGCAAACTCTTTGACTGTTGATCTTGTTTACAGAAGTCGGTGACCAAGTATTTGGGTCTGAAACCCCTCGGAGCTGCACCTCTATTGACCGAGCGCTTGGCTCGTGCTAAGCTTTTAAGGGCGTTGCTCTAAGGGTGGAGTCTAACACCTCTCGAGGTTGTAACCCTAACTACCGAGTGCTTGGCTCGTGTTAAGCTTTTGAGGGTGTTTCTCCAAGGGTAGAGTCTAATACCCCTCGGGGCTGTACTCCTAATGACCGAGCACTTGGCTCGTGTTAAGCTTTTGAGGGTGTTGCTCCAAGGATGGAGTCTAATACCCTTCGGGCCTGTACCCCTAACGACCAAGCGCTTGGCTCGTGTTAAATTTTTTGAGGGCATTGCTACAAGGGTGAAGTCTAATACCCCTCGGGGTTGTACCCCTAATGACTGAGCGTTTGGCTCGTGTTATACTTTTGAGGGCGTTGCTCCAAGGGTGGTGTCTAATACCCCTCGGGGCCATACCCCCTAACGACCGAGCGCTTGGCTCGTATTAAGCTTTTGAGAGCGTTGCTCAAAGGGTGAAGTCTAGTACCTTTCGGGGTCGTACCCCTAACGACCGAGCACTTGACTCGTGTTAAGGTTTTAAGGGCGTTGCTCCAAGGGTGGAGTCTAATACCCCTTGAGGCCGTACCCCTAACAACCGAGCGCTGGACTCGTGTTAAACTTTCACATTCTTCAAATTTAGAAAAAGTATTTATTCAGATTTGACACATTCCAAGGCCGAATTACATCATTGCCATTCATATCCTGAAGTCTATATGCATTTGTGCCCCCCACAACGATCACTTTGTAAGGGCATTCCCAATTGGGACCAAGTTTTCCATTAGTGGGTTCCCAAGCAGTGCCCACCACCTTTCTTAATACCAAGTCTCCTACTTGGAAACCCCTCGTCCGGACCTTCTTCTAGTGTTGTCTTGACAGTTTCCCTTGGTACTTTGACAGTTTGATAGATGTCAGTTGTCTTTTTTCTTCAGCCGAGTCAAGATCTCTGGCTAGCATCTGATTGTTGTTTCCTGATTCAAAAGCTTGACTTCGCATCGTTGGAATTCCTACTTCCAATGGGATAATTGCCTCAACCACATATGTCATGGCATACGGTGTTTCTCCCGTCGACGTTCTTGGTGTTGTTCTGTAGGCCCATAGCACATGGAGTAGCTCCTCGGTTCACTTTCCCTTCGCCTTCTCAAGTCTCTCCTTGATTCCACCTAGCACTGTTTTGTTAGAAACCTCTGCTCATCCATTACTCTGGGGGTAGGCTAGCGTAAAATAGTAATTACGTATTCCGAATCCTGAACAGAATTCTCTGAACAGGCCACTGTTGAGTTGAGTTCCATTGTCTGAGATGATAACGCGTCGGCGTAGGTGTTGTGATCCCTTGAAATATAGGAAATGGTATGCATTTTCCAACCTCTCATTCCTGGATTTTGCCTTCAAATGGTATGTCTTCATCCTATTGTCTCGCACCTCGAAGTCACCATTGATTTGATTCACCACAAGTTGGGAATCGCAGAAAACATAGAGGTGCCTAATCCAAACCGAGTATGCAATATCGAGTCCTACCAATAGCGCCGCGGACTCGGCCTTATTATTAGACGCTTTGAACATCAACCTGATTGTTCGCTCTATCATGAATCCTCTTGTGATGACCAATACTATGCCTATCCCTGCCCCATTGCGTTTGAAGACCCATCAACATGAAGGTTCCACACGTCGCCATTGGAAGCTCCTGTCTCTTGTGGGGGCTCGGATGTAGAGAACTCGGCAAGGACCTGCCCTTTAATGTTTGTACCTTATCTCGATCTCCCCAAGTTCCACAACCCACTTGGAAACCCTTCCTGACCTGTCAGCTTTATAAAGATTGGGCTTGAGAGGCCGATTAGTCAGGACTTCTATAGTGTGCGCCTGGAAATAGTGCTCGAGTTTCCTTGCCGAAATTACTAATGCCAGAACAAGTTTCTCAATCGGCAAGTACCTTGTTTTGGCTTCAAGCAAGGTCTTGCTTACCAAGTAAACGGGTCTTTGCACTCCTTTGCTTTCTCTCATGAGGGCTCCATTGAAGGCTTCTTCCTAGACAGATAAGTAGAGGTTAAGTATTTCACCCGCTGCCGAGACAGACAAGGTTGGAGGACACTTCAAGTATTCCTTAATTCCTTCAAGTGCTAGGTCACATTCCTCGTCCCAGGTGCCTTTTGCCGCCCCCTTCATCATGGCAAAAAATGGCTTGCACCTATCAAAAGATTTGGAAATAAATCGGTTGAGGGCTGTTAACATCCCAGTTAGCTTCTGGATGTCCTTGGTAGTTTTCGGCACCTGGACATTCTGCATCGCTTGGATCTGCTCGGGATTGACCTCGATGCCCCTCTAGGTGACCAAGTATCCCAAGAATTTGCCTGAGCTCACCCCAAAAGCGCACTTTGAAGCATTAAGCTTCAGACCGTAGCCTCAGAGTATAGTGAACGTAATCTCCAGGTCCCAGAGGTGATCGACGCTCTCCTTGCTTTTCACCAGCATATCATTAATGTACACTTCCATAGTCAAGCCAAGTTGTTGTTTGAAAATCTTGTTCATCAACCGTTGATAGGTTGCACCAGCATTTTTCAAGCCAAACAACATCATTGTGTAACAATAGACCCCTTAGGGCATAATGAACGCCGTTTTCTCCTGATCTGATTTATGCAAAGGGATTTGGTGGTAACCTGCTCAAGAATCCATGAAGGTGATGCATTTGTGACCCGTAGTTGCATCCACCAGCTGATCAACTTTTGGAAACGGATATTCATCCTTGGGCAATGCCTTGTTCAAGTCTGTGAAGTCCACGCAAACTTGCCATTTTCCCTCATTTTTCTTGGCGTACACCGTGTTGGATAGCTATTGGGGGAACTACACCTCTTGGATGGAACCTGCCCCCAGCAACCTGTCCACTGCTTTGTCCACGGCCTTCGCATGATGAGGTGCTGATGAGTGGGTTTTATACCTACGAATTGAGTATTTTTGGCTTGATGAAATTACAAATTTTTAATTATTTTATGTTTCTTTTTATTTGTTTTGTTTGTTTTGATGTTATTTTGTAGGGATGATCATTTGGAAGGAAATATGATCATTTGGAAGGAAACAAGGTCAATTTGGAGCCTAAGTGTTAGATGTTTGAAGAGTAAGCAACAAGGGCAATTTTAGGCTTGAAAGGGGACCAGCGCCCCTACGCCAAAACCAGTGCCCCTGTGCTGGAAAAGCAGTAAGTCAGCGTCTCTGCACTGATTTTCAGCGCTGTTGCACTTATGTTGGCTCTGGATGCGAATTTTGACTTGTTTTTGACCCGGAATTAGACTCTAATGCTACATATATGCTAGGGTTTGAGTTGGGATATAAATATACTGATTTTGGGGGCTGAAAGCATTGGAGAAAGACCAAGGATTAAAAGAAAATTGAAGACAAGAATCGAAGGAAGCGACACGAAGAAGATTGGACTTGAAGGCTAGAGAAGGATTGAAGATTGCAACTAAGTTTTCATTCTTTTCTCTTACTTTTACTTCTTGATTTTCTGAGATGTTGTTTAATTTGAGAAGGATGTTTTTCAATTACGTTATGAACTAATTCTTATTAAGATTGCAACGGAACCTGATGTTTAGCTAAATTGATCTACTCTCGTTTCTAGTTCTATTGATCATACATGAGTTGTTTGTCATATTTTGTGCTTAATATATGATTGTGTGGCCAACAATTAATTTGATTCCATAGATGAAATTGGGAGATGAATTATAGGGATAGATCTGAATATGATGACATGCGTCTGGTTAATTCTTCTTAGGATTGAATAGCTGGGTTTGTGTATGCCGTGTGTAACTTTTATGGGAGTTTGAACTTAATGAATCTATTCCAACTTATTTTGCATAGAAATATAGTAATTTAATTGGGAGAGATAATTTTATCTAACTATCGGAAGATGTTTGATAAATAACTTTGAGTTTTTAGTTAACAACTTATTTTGATCAATTAACTGGAAAGAGAGTTAGAAAGGTTTATATGAAACATTAGGGGAAGTTGTAATCTTAACTACTTTTATCCGGTAAGTTCAACCCTTGATTATTAAGTTTAGATTTAGTTTTAAATTAGTAATTTCATAGTTCAATTCCAATTGTTTAAATAAAATTGAATTGATACAAAGTTAGTACTTGGATATTATTAGCAATAATACTCCGTGGGAACGATACTTTACTTATCATTTTATTACTTGTTGATTGTGTATACTTGCACGTAAATTGTCAATATCAAATTCGGACAACAAGTTTTTGGCGCCGTTGTCGGGGGATTATTCTAGTAATTATTTCAATATTAATTTCAATCAATTTGATCTTAGTTTAAACTTATTTAATTTTCTATTTTAATTGCTTTCGCAAGTACTATTGAATTTTGTATGCAAACACGATCTATAGGTCAGGAGCTACTACCGTACAAAGAGAAAATCGAAAGAAGACTCCGAAACTTGCGAAAGTAGTGTCAAGAAGAAAATAATCAAGAAACTATGGCGGAAGATGAACAGAAATCACTAAGGGATTATGCTATGTCGCTTGTGATAGAAATACAATCGAGCATTCAAAGACCCGCAATTCAAGCAAACAGTTTCGAAATCAAGCCGGGTACCATCCAATGATTCAGAATTCAGTGCAATTTGGGGGTTTGTCCAACGATGACCCAGACGATCATTGAGGAGTTTCTAGAGATTTGTGACACGTTCAAATATAATGAGGTTTTCGAAGATGCGATTAGACTCCGACTTTTCCCTTTCATACTTCGTGATATAGCAAAGAGTTGGTTGCATTCATTGTCGTCGAGTTCTATTACCACGTGGACAGATTTAGCTCGGTCAGCTGCCTCCAGGACCTGATACTCTCAGGGGCCAAGTTCTCATATCACTTCATTGCAGTGTCCCCCAGGCTCATGGGGAAAACTCGGCACAATACCCTTTGATCAGTGTCGTAAATGGACATCAACTGCTTGTACTGTTGCAGGTGACTTTCTAGGTCTATCCTTCTATCATACACCTTAAATTGGGGGACAATGAACTTTTGGGGCATCTCGGTCTCTTGGATTGCTCGTACGAACGGGGTACTGATTTGCCCGTCGTCTTCATCTCCCTCGGGTCTGGATCTCTGGCACTTGATATCTAGGCCCGCTCGAAGGTCTTCTCGGGTTATGCCCTCTCATCGTGGACCCGCATGGGACTCAGTTGCTGCGGTGCATCCAAATAGCCTATGGCAGAGTTCCCATCGGGGTAAGGCCGCCCTGTGGTGACCCCCTTCCGATCCCATCTCGAGAACGGGCTTTCCCTAGCTTTGTGGGTTGCGCCTTTCGGCCATGCGCCCACGCAAGTTCCTCCTGGAGGCATCTCCCCTTACGCCCCTAGAGCCGTCTTGGTCGAGGCTTTGGTCCTCATGCTCAACACTTCACCAACTATCCTTTCCTGATTGCTCGAAACTATCGAGCCGATGTTGCACCTTGGCATTATCCTTCTCAAGTTGCTTGATGCAATTTCCCATTCGTTTCTCCACCAACTCGATGATCTTGCGGGCTAGGAGGCCTTGCCCCTTCGAGGCCTTGATCCATGGGGAACGTCCGTTGCAAGGAACGGTCACCTCCACCTGACTAGGCCGAGGGACCCGATTCCGTGACTACTGGAAGTCGGGCAGTCTCTGTGTTTCTCGGGCGTAAACCCCCCTCCCACATCGCCCTGGGATCGATTGTTCACCATGAAGTAATCACTACAGGGACACGTTCGAGTACTTTCCCACAGATGACGCCAAATTGCACAGGAGATTTCCTGCAACAAATTGAGATAACGATCTTCTGTCTATTGAACCTGCCACAACCACAGGGTCAGAAAAGGGGCCGGGTGAACACCTTGCTTATCCCTTCCGAAACTTAAGTTAGTATAAGATTGGAAGCTTGAGCACAATGTATTATGTATCTTAATTCAGTGTTGCATACCTTTATTCATTTTTCTGAGGGGTGTTTATACCAGGATTAGTAATGAGTGCAGAGGCCTTAAGTCCCATATGAATATTCAATGCTTGACACTCTAACCCACATGCAATGAGTCTTCTCCACCCAGATCTTCGCATCTTTAATGCTAGGATGCTAGGACAAGTGCTTGGGCCCACGCCGAGCACCTATGGCTACCCCTGAGCACTCAAATTCCCTTGACCGGCGCCTGACACCTACTTCAGAACATTCAATGCTCGGGGAACAATGCCTTGGGGTACACTGAAGAGGTACACTCAGTGTAATAGCCATTAATGTCTACCCATTATGATTGTAGGCCTAGGTCTTGAGAAAGTAGGGGCTCATTAATAACCCAGTCTCAGTCACTCAGATCGTCATAAATGAGTGGTCAAGTCCCATTAAATGCAGGTGTCAGTATATGTACTCGGCTCCTCAAAGCCATTCTTCCTCGACTCCATTCCTCGGCATCTTTTGGGCTTCATAACGGCTACATCTTTACACGTGTTGGCCTGGGGATTGCTAAGCCGCCTGAAGTCCCGTCAATAACTATCACCATTCTTTGATATTGTGGTTTGAACAGTATATCGATTTGAGTAAGACTTGTTGGGACTATAGCAGTGTAGAGACCGAAGTTATAGTCGAAAGTGCAGCTTTATAAAATTGTTGATGATTTTACTATAATGATGAAACTCCTCCTAAATAACAAGATGGGACAAAATAAGAACTTCTTCTTTTTTCACCAGATTTTTTTTTAGTGTTTTTTTATTTCGTCTCCAACGAAACCAATTGCTTGTTGAGATTTTTCTCCTCCCTCTTGAATTAAAAAAAGGGCAGTGTTAAACTCTAGAGAACATAAAACTTGACTAAGGGACAGATGTTCGACATACTATCTCAAAGTCTTGTAGATTGAAGAACATGAGTAACAATCAATGAATGCGATAGCAAGGGGGTGAGCTTGCAGCCCTTCATAGTGGCAGCCATGCCTAAAGTTGGTGATGCCAAGTACCTTTGCCGCCCATAAATTGAATACTTTAGAAGGAAGAATTCCCTTACAAGATACAATCAGTTCAAAACCAATGAATCTTGAATACAAATGATGAGATATGTCAAAATCGACGAGACTACGGCAGTTATATTTAACAACAAAAACATTGATTTCATATCTAAGCAGTTGAAATAAGTTCAAAGGTTTGATCGACTGGCAGATACCATGAAGATATTCATAATATGAGAAAGATTGAAAATAATAAAATGAAAAAATTGTCTACATTCACGGACTTAACAGTTACATCGATATATTATTGAAGATATTTGATTATACGAGATTCAACTCTATTTGTAAGGTGAAAATTATATAATAAAAATAAAATATTGCAAGTTTATCATCATGTTCACTTATCCTATAAATAGTGATAAATCTCTTAAATTCTTTCATCATATCCTAATACTAACCATGTAGATAGTAATAAATCTCTTGAATTCTATCATCATATCTTAATAAAAGTATGAGTCATCCCTTAAAAAAATCAACTTAACAACAGTATCCTTCTTTTTTTGTTGCGGATAAACGGCATCATTCAAGTTCGGTATCTCGATCTAAACTTTTGTAATTTTTTAGCTACCAATAATCAATACTTTATTTACTAAAAAACAAAAAACCAACCCTTTACTGCGGTTCATTTTTGCCCACTTCTTATGGCCACCTTTATCCCAAGAACAAACAAAATGATGAAGATTCCAACGTAGTTTCGACGCATAGACAAAATATACAATCAGACCATTCAAATAATTACTCCTGGAAACAATGTTCCAACCTGGTTATTCTGCTGACTCTTCAAACAGGCAATTCAGAGGTACATTTAAATGTTTTTCACTCAATTCACCACAACTTTTATTTTAGTTACTTTGGGTCGGTAATATGAGTCATATTTTGCGTCAAAACGTGAGCTATCATACTAATTTTCACAACTTTGTTTGTAGTAAATTTCAGTCTACTTTATCTTTTTGGGTCAATCAAAACTTTTTTAGGATGAGAGAAAAGAAGCTGCCAATAAACTTCGATTGAAATTTTCACGATCAATCGTAATACCTATAAAAATTGTAAAAATATCCACAAAAGTTATAAATGACGATACGTAACAAATTTTTATTTTGTACCGTAGACCACTCCTACGATGAAGATTCCGATGTAGTTTCATCGCATATGGACATAATGTACTTCAAAATTGTTTTAAAATGTACTTTATTGTATTCCTGGAGAAAAACACAAAGGACAGGATACATTATAAAAAGAGATTTTTTTTTTTTAATTATAAAGTGAACGACAGGGCAGACCCAAGGTTGGAAAAACCTAAATTTAATGTTAATTTAAGCAAATGATTTTACAAATTAGTCTCTCTCTTGGTAGGCCGGCCTTCTAGGCAGTTTCTATTTATCTTCTTCCTGCATTGGGTTAAGTTTTCCAACCACTCCCACCTCAAACAAGAGGAGATTTCTAACTGTTTTCCTTCCGGATTCTGCGATGGAGGACAGAAAAGAAGAAGAAGAAGACATGAACGGTGACATTCATTTTGTTGCCAATGTGGTTTTAGAAATTTGTGAAGACCTTACAGTGAGGGATACAAAATAAAAAAAACTTTTATCACCTACTTTTGGTGAAAAACTAGTTGTATTTTACCCCCGTTCGCAATTGTGTAAGTCTGTTTCTCCGGGGATTGGATTCTTCGATTTCAATTTCGATCAAGTTCAATTATTAAATTAAGGGTTAATAATATTTTTAGTTACTAAATTATATATTTTTGTCAATTTAGTTTTTATTATATCAATTTTATCAATTTGGTCCTTAAAGTATTCAATTTGTATTATTTTGGTCCCTACATAAACGAACTGTTAAATTTTTGATGAAATGATTATGTGTTGAGTACATGATACGATTTAAAAAATTGAAAAGGAAAAATCATTTCTTATGTTGGAAAAAGGAGGACAGGACCACCTTTTGTACATCTTTATGGGTCTGTAGATTCCTATAGTGAACACAAATACTTTTTGTCTTTCTTTTTTATTTAAAAAAAAAAAATTTGGCTATTAGGATTTTTTGGGCTTTGATACCACTGGACTCATTTGAGATTTAAATNCTGTAGATTCCTATAGTGAACACAAATACTTTTTGTCTTTCTTTTTTTTTAAAAAAAAAAAAAAATTGGCTATTAGGATTTTTTGGGCTTTGATACCACTGGACTCATTTGAGATTTAAATCTGACCCAAAAGTTTAAGCATAAGCTCATTGTGATTTGTTTTGAACTTTGTATATTAAGCCATTTCTTTTTTGAGGCACAGAAAATATGGGAGGGCTCTTTCCACCCTCACTTGTGGATCCCAATAAAAACTGCACGGGAGATTTCCTGTAATGAATAGAGATAACAATCCTCTTGATGATAAACCTGAAACAACAAAGAGATCAAAAAAAGAGCCGGGTGAACACCTGATTTATCCCTTCCGAAACTTAAGTCAGTAGAAGTTTAGAGGCTTTAACACAGTATTTCTCTTTTTTTAGTTTAGTCTTGCGTATTTTTGTTCTTTTTNAGCAATCCTCTCGATGATAAACCTGAAACAACCAAGAGATCAGAAAAAGAGCCGGGTGAACACCTGATTTATCCCTTCCGAAACTTAAGTCAGTAGAAGNAACAATCCTCTTGATGATAAACCTGAAACAACAAAGAGATCAAAAAAAGAGCCGGGTGAACACCTGATTTATCCCTTCCGAAACTTAAGTCAGTAGAAGTTTAGAGGCTTTAACACAGTATTTCTCTTTTTTTAGTTTAGTCTTGCGTATTTTTGTTCTTTTTTCTGAAGAGTATTTATACCTGAATTAACAATGAGTGCAAGGGCAGGGAGTCATATCTCGACATTTAATGACTTGTACTCTTATCCATGCGTAATGAGTGTTCTCCACTCAGACCTTCGTGCCTAGTTTACTCGGGTGATAGGATGACTGCTCGAGATATGCCGAGAACTCATGGCCCTATCCCTGGTCATTTAAGTCCTCTGATCGACACTTGACACCTACTTCCGAGCGTCCAATGCTTGAGGAATAGTATCTCGTGATACGCCGAGGATAAATGCTCGACTCAATAGCTATTAATGATTTGCAGTCATTACTGTTAGTTTGGGTCTCGAGAATGCAGGGACTCATTAATAGTCATATCACAATCACTCGCGTCATCGTTAATGAGCTATCATATCATCTTAAAGGCTGGTGTCAGTTTGTGTACTCGGCTCCTCCGAGCCATTACTCCTCCGCATCACCTCTCTGCGCCTTTTTAAGTTCCATAATGGCTACATTTTTTCATGTGTCGATCTGGGAGCTGTTGAGCGGCCTAAAGTCTCATCAACTGCCCCCCAACCTTCATTTTCCTTGCAACATGGGACAGTTAGCGCGAGGAGAGTGGAGGCTTGTCAAACACGCCTAGTTTATACGGGTAGTTATTTGCANATGCTGGTGTCAGTTTGTGTACTCGGCTCCTCCGAGCCATTACTCCTCCGCATCACCTCTCGGCGCCTTTTTAAGTTCCATAATGGCTACATTTTTTCATGTGTCGATCTGGGAGCTGTTGAGCGGCCTAGAGTCTCATCAACTGCCCCCCAACCTTCATTTTCCTTGCAACATGGGACAGTTAGTGCGAGGAGAGTGGAGGCTTGTCAAACACGCCTAGTTTATACGGGTAGTTATTTGCACGTTTGGCGCCCCCTTTTTCAAATTTCCAAATGATGAAATGCCTCCTCGATTCCCGCTCCCAATGCAGGGTATAAATAGGAGATCGTTTGGCCATTTGCAAACCTTGCACCTTCGAACTTCCTCTCAGCAATCAACTTTTGAGCACTTTTCTTCAATTTCCTGAGCACCCATTCTTATTCCCCCGAGCACTCGTCTTGAAGATATTCAAACTATAAGTACTTCCCCCCCTTGNGTTCCCAATGCAGGGTATAAATAGGAGATCGTTTGGCCATTTGCAAACCTTGCATCTTCGAACTTCCTCTCAGCAATCAACTTTTGAGCACTTTTCTTCAATTTCCTGAGCACCCATTCTTATTCCCCCGAGCACTCGTCTTGAAGATATTCAAACTATAAGTACTTCCCCCCCTTGATTTTCTTTCTCATTTGCCCATTCTTCATCTACATTTCTCCTAGACTCCACCCATGGCTAGAATACACAAAACAGTAGTTAGGGAACCTATCAGGGCTAGGGACAACCGTATGTTGAGGAGGACTGAGGTAAAAGAATCCAAAATCCAAGCTTTTAGGGAAAAATACCTCATCTTTGAGCCTGTTTTTAACTTCCCCTTTGCTCCTGCCTTCCATAGCAGAGATATAAGGTGTGTAGAGTTCATGCCTTTCTATACCAAGGCTATTATGGAAAAGGGAGTTACATTCCCTCTCCATTCCCTCTTGCTGAGGATGTTAATGCATCTGAGGCTCTTCCCTCTCTAGTGCGGCATAAATTTTTATAGAGTATAATGGGCATAGTCGCCCTCAATGCTCGACTTAGGATAAACTTGGAGGTAAACGAAATCCAGTTCTGCTTCGACTTAAAATTAGTCGCTGGCGGCAGGTACTACCTTCTGGCTCAGGACACTTCCATGCACCTAGTGACCCATATGACGGACTCGGACAAGGGGTATGTTCAGGATCTGATCATACTCGACGCAGTTGGAAGAAAGGAAAAGGGCCCAAGTGTGATAGATTATACTGCCCCAAAGTGCCGAGGGATCCAAATGTGTATTGCACATATTCTGAGACAGTTCGACTTTTATTTGCTGTTTCTAACCTCATTGCTGGTTCTTCTTTGCAAGTAGATACAAGGCCGACACTGCTCAACCTTTGAAGTCCCAAGTAGCGTTTGAGGACTTGATCAAGGTTTGGTCTCATAATCTAGCCAACCCTTTCTCCCGAGCAACACATGAATTACTCTACTACCACCCAACCTACATGAGATTCTCACAAGTCGCACCGCCATTCGATCCTTTAATCTGAGAGGATCATTCTTGTGAGGAGGAAGAAGAAGAAGGGAATCTTGAAGCCGATCCCGATCGAGACACCGAGCGCACTCCATCCCCTGACGACATGTTCAACTTTCCTCCCATAACTGCGAACTACATGTAAGCTTTCGTGGCGGCGAGAAGGGCCAGGCTCTCGAGGGCTGGCGGGCCTTCTGGTATCGCCTCAATCATCACGCCTCTGCCTCCTCCACCACGCCGAAAATCGCCACCGCCGCCATTGCCACGTCAACAGGAGCTCTAAGACCCTGTGATCCCGTTGAAGGATTAGCCACTAAGGCTCCAAGGGACCCCCACGGATGATCGGCCAAGGGATCGTCGCAACCGAGACCCCAAGCCATCTGAGGAGCACCAGGTGAAACAATGCCACAATACCCAGCATCGGACACATCTGTCTAGTGGGCCCCCCGAGCGTAGACAAGGAGGGGATACCCAGTGTTGGAGTCCGACTCCATCATCCGATCCCCTAACGTTGCCTTGGCCGTCAACTAGAGTCTCCATTTTGAGGCAAATATGGCCGTTTTATGGGACTATGGGGACAATAGGCTGTTGCAAGGAGTTGTCTAGCATAACCTCATGGTAAGTGTTATGACTGCTTTAACTACTTTTTGCCTTAATCATTTTGGCCACTTCTAACTTTCTTATTTCCTTTCAAGCCTGCCAGCAAATGGGGGTCATTATTGACCGCTTCTGGGAATACAAACAGGTAGCAAGGAACGCTTGGAACGAACTAGCTTGCAAAGACTAGCGCATCCGAGGGGTAGAGAGGACGGTCAGTGACTAAACCAGACATATCACCGACCTGATCCACAAGCCCGAGGCTCTCACCTCCAAGCTAAACAAGGCCAAAAAAGCCAAGGCTAAGGCCACGAAAAGGATGGAGAAAGCCGTGCTCAAGGCCTGTTCTATCGATGTGAAGTTGGTCGAGGCCGAGTCCATCATCAACGACTTGACCTCCAAAGTGGAAGCTTTGGAGGGGGAGAAGACCGGGGAGCCCGAGAGGACCTAGAAGACGTGCAAGGAGGTGTGGCTCAACTGTCAATATTAGATAGTCCTAGCTTTCGAAGAAGCCAAGAAAAAGGCTTTCAAGTATGGGTGCGACGGAGCCTTGCATACCGCAGGGTTGAAGCTAGATTGGATCTGTTCTCAGTGCACAGTTACCTCGAAGAACCGAAGTAAGGGTTGTTCCCGAGGAGTAACATAAGTCTGAGCCAGCTCCCAAAGGATCAGCCGAAGGTGTGGGAGGCGTTGAAGGCCAGAGTGAACCAATCACACTAAGTGATGGTTCTGATCAGCACTCCCCTCCTTTGCTTCCTTCTCCTCCTCCCCAAGTTCAGAACGGTGATCTCCCTCCCCGCAATCCCATCATTCTTCCTAGAGTGCCCTGAGGTACTTAGTGTTGGGGAGGAGTCGCTAAGGAGGCGTGGTGGTCTCGGTGGCAAGGAGGTTGACGGTGAAGAGCAGGCTGACCCCGAGGGTGGAGCAGAGGCTTAGTTTCTTTTCTCTTGTACTCTTGTTTTGTTTGTATGCTTAGGGGATGCAAAACCCCTTCCTTTTTTTTTTTAATGAAATTTCCTTTTCATTATGATCTTCTCTTATTTTGTTAACTGTACTTCATTTCGCTGAACTTTTCATCGAACTCCAAGCTCATAAAATATCATGAAAATGTACAAGTATTTGGGTCATGGCCCTCGATGCTCCAAGGGTGAGTCTTATACCCCCTCGGGGTCGTGTCCCTAATGACCGAGCGCGAGGCTCTTGTTAATTTTTGAGAGCGATGCTTCAAGGGTATTACTTCAACTTTAGTAGTAATATTTCTTCAAATTTGATACATTCCATGGTCAGTTTACATCATTGCCATCCATATCCTGTAGTCTATATGCCCCTGTGCCCCCCACAACAATTACTTTGTAAGGGTCTTCCCAATTGGGTTCGAGTTTTCCATCAATAGGTTCCCGAGTAGTGCCCACAACTTTGCATAACACCAAGTCTCCTACTTGGAAATTCCTTGTCCGAACCTTCTTCTGGTGTTGTCTTGAAAGGTCTCCTTGGTATTTTGCTAGCTTGATAAATGATAATTCTCTTCCTTCTTCAGCCAAGTCAAGATCTCTTGCGAGTGTCTGATCATTGTTCTCTAACTCAAAGGCTTGACTTCGTATTGTTGGGGGCCTTATTTTCAGCGGGATGACAGCCTCGACCCCATATGTCATGGCGTACGGTGTTTCTCATGTTCAAGTCCACGGCGTGGTCCTATAGGGCCATAGCACATTGAGTAACTCCTCAGTCCACTTACCTTTTGCCTTTTCCAATCTCTTCTTGATGCCAGCTAACATTGTCTTGTTTAAGACCTTTGCTTGTCCATTACTTTGCGGGTAGGCTGACGTGGAATAATAATTGAGTATTTCAAATTCCGAACAGAACTCCTTGAAAGAACTACTATTAAATTGAGTGTCGTTGTCCAAGATGATGGCCCGAGGGACTCCGAACCGAGTGATAATGTTATGCCATACAAACTTCTTTGTTTCAACGTCCCGAATACGGCTTAGGGGCTCGACTTTGATCCACTTCGTGAAATAATCAGTAGCTATTAGGAGAAATTTCTTGTCTAGAAGGGCTCTCGAAAGAGGTTCTACAATGTCCATGCCCCATTGAGAGAATGGCTAGAGACTTGTTAATAAGTTCAGATCTCCAACTGGTTTTCGAATAATGGGAGCGAATTTCTGACATTTGTTACACTTCCAACGTTGCTCTTGACATCCTTCTACATGTACGGTCACCAATATCCTTGAGACATTGCTTGGTGTTCGAGGAATCTCCCTTATGTATGACTCCCACATACACCCTCATGAACCTCATACAACAGAAGTTCTATTTTGTACTCGGGAACACAGAGCAAATGTGGCCCCGAGAAGGATCTCTTATATAATTTGTGATTGGCGGATATCCAGAACCTGGGGGCCTTGAATTTGATCTTCTTGGCCTCTTTGATATCCTTGGGAAGCACACATTTCATTAANAGAAGTTCTATTTTGTACTCGGGAACACAGAGCAAATGTGGCCCCGAGAAGGATCTCTTATATAATTTGTGATTGGCAGATATCCAGAACCTGGGGGCCTTGAATTTGATCTTCTTGGCCTCTTTGATATCCTTGGGAAGCACACATTTCATTAAGTATGCGACTATGGGGTCCATCCAACCCGGAGGCGCTATTTGCACTTGCATCGATAGCACTTGCTCGGCTTTTGTTTTCTTTATACTCGGGCTCTCCCAATTTTCAATGATAATAAGTCGAGTTACCTACGAGGCTAAGGCCGAGGCTAGATAAGCCAGCTCGTCGGTGTGGAAATTTTTGATCCCTTGAAATTTGGGATATTTCCATCCTCTTCATCTTCTCAACTTTGGATTTTGCCTTCTGATGATATGCCTTCATCCTGGTATCTCGAACCTCGAAGCTGCCATTGCTCTGATTCACTACCAATTAGGAGTCGCAGAAGACATGGAGGTGTCTAATCTCGATCGAGTACGCTATATCAAGTCNCTCGTCGGTGTGGAAATTTTTGATCCCTTGAAATCTGGGATATTTCCATCCTCTTCATCTTCTCAATTTTGGATTTTGCCTTCTGATGATATGCCTTCATCCTGGTATCTCGAACCTCGAAGCTGTCATTGCTCTGATTCACTACCAATTGGGAGTCGCAGAAGACATGGAGGTGTCTAATCTCGATCGAGTACGCTATATCAAGTCCTGCCAACAGTGTCTTGTATTCGGCCTCATTATTAGACGCTTTGAATCCTAATTTGATAGCTCGATCCACTGTTAATCCTCTGGTACTAGCCAGTACTACACTTATCCCTACCCCCCTTGAATTCGAGGACCCATCAACATGAAGGTTCCAAACGTCGTCGTCAAAATTTCTCGTTTCTTGTGGGGGCTCAAACGCAGAGAACTCGGCAATGAAATCGGTAAGGAATTGCCCCTTAANGCTCCACTGTTAATCCTCTGGTACTAGCCAGTACTACACTTATCCCTGCCCCCCTTGAATTCGAGGACCCATCAACATGAAGGTTCCAAACGTCGTCGTCAAAATTTCTCGTTTCTTATGGGGGCTCAAACGCAGAGAACTCGGCAATGAAATCGGTAAGGAATTGCCCCTTAATCGAAGTACAGGGTTTGTACCTTATTTTGAACTCCCCGAGTTTGACAGCCCACTTGGCAACTCTTCTTGACATGTTGGTCTTATGAAGAATGGGCTTGAGAGGCCAATCGGTCAGGACTTCTATGGCGTGCTCTTGGAAATAGTGTCTAAGTTTTCTTGCCGAGACCACCAAAGCTAGAATAAGCTTCTCCATCGGCAGGTATCGTGTTTCGATGTCAACCAAGGTTTTGCTCACGAAGTAAATAGGCTTTTGTGCCCTTTCACTCTCCCTTACCAGGGCTCGAGGTCCCAAGGTGATCGGAACCCTTCTTGCTTTTAACTAGCATATCATCAATATAAACCTCCATGGTCATGCCGAGTTGCTGTTTAAAAATTTTGTTCATCATGTGCTGATAAGTAGCACCAGTGTTCTTCAATCCAAACAACATTACCATGTAGCAATAGATCCCTCGGGGCATAATGAATTATGTTTTCTCCTAATCTGATTCATGCAAAGGTATCTGATGATAACCTGCCCGAGCATCCACGATGGAGATATGCTTGTGACCCGCAGTCGCATCTACCAAGTGATCAACTTTCGGCAATTGATACTCATCCTTAGGGCACGCTTTATTCAAATCCATGCAAACTCGTCATTTTCCTTCTTTCTTCTTAGCGCACACCGTGTTGGATAACCATTAAGGGAATTATACCTCTCTAATGGAGCCCACCCCCAACAATTTGTCCACCTCTTCATTTACAGCCTTCGCGTGATGAAGTGGCGTTCTTCGAGCTTTCTTTCTTACGGGTTTGAAGAATAGGTCCACATGAAACCAATGAGTCATTATCTCTGCACTTATTTTCGTCATTTCGGCTTGTGTTCACACAAAGACATCGGTGTTTCGGCGCAAGAAATATATCATGTCAAATTTTTTGGTGCCGTTCAGTGACGCCCCTATTAAAAAGTATCTCTCCTCATCCTCGGGATTTAAAAAAACTTTGACCAAACCCTCCGTGGAACGATCGGTTGGTTCCGTAATGGGGTCGTCCACACCGGGCTGATCGAACTGTGATTGCTATTTGGCCACCACCGCCTTGGGTTCACATTCCCGAACTCGGCCACTGACACAGTCTTCACTACGGTGTAGAAGCAACTTTTGGATGATGGCTGATCGCCTCGAATCTCCATGACACCTCGTGCTATGGAGAACTTAATTTTCTGATGGTAAGATGAATGCACCGCCTTCATCGCATGTAACCATGTCCTACCCATGATGGCATTATACGATGAATCGAAGTCTATCACCACAAATTCTACTGGGACAGCAATGATCCTAACATTAACCATAAGAGTAATTTTTCCAAGGGGAAGGGCGTAGGAACCATTGAAACCAATAAGGGGGGTCCTTACTGGCTTCAAGTCCCTTTGGGTGAACCCCATTTTGCGAAAGAGGTCGCCATACATCACCTCAAACGAGCTACCTGAGTCCACCAATATCATCTTGACATCATACTTGTCGACTCGAAGGGTAATCACCAAAGCATCCTCATGCGGGAGCACTAACCCGCCCAGGTCGGCATCAGAGAACTGGATAACCTCGGCTTCATGCCAAGACCTCTTGGACGATTGCTCCTCACACCTGTTTTTCTCCATTTTCACTACTTGCGGGACCCTCTGGAGGTCAGCTCGGAGGGAATTATACGTTGGCCTCTCAACCGTGCAAACATAAATCACTTCAATCACGGTCGCCGCTTCCTAAGACATGTCAGCTCCTCCTGCGGAGCCCCTAACGAGTGTCTTCTCAATGAACCCCTCGAGATGCCTATCTCGGACCAACTGCTCAAGGAAAGACTTGTACACTCTACAATCTTCAGTCAAATGCCTCATATCTCTATGATAAGAACATCGTGAGTAATGAAATTGATGTTGATTTAGAGAACCTAGATGTCTATATATAGGTTACGACAGAAACCCTAAGGAGAAATAAAGGTCGAACTTCCAATGGGCCTAGGATTCTTATGTTCAACCTAGAACAAACATCCTACAGTCAATTAATAATAAGTTAATCCACTAAAAACTTATTATTAATCTCCTAAGCCTTATCTCAAAATTATGTTTCGAGCTCCATATTATTGTATGCTTCATAATTTCCTCACGTTTAAGATTACAAATGTCTATCAATTAAATAAATTACTGACAATTATATTTAATTGACTTATTTTATTCCTTGAGACCTTACCATTCAACTTATTTGTCATGTCGGATAATTAAATCCACCTGTAAGATTTGACATGGATAAAACTTATGAGCTTTCTCAAGAGGACATCACCAACCTATTTAAATATTAGGACGTGATTTCCTTTATTAATTAATTTCATCATACAAATAACATTTGTCTCCCAATTCTCCGAGCTTATTGACTCATTATTAATTCTCACTCCTTGATGAATTAAAGTGACAAACATTATATGCACGTAGTAATTAAATATTTCGGGATTAAGAGTATAAGCAATCTTAATAATCATAAGTTATTTATTATCTTATTGAATCAGTAAAAAATAATAGTCTCAACATGAATATGTTCAATACACAAATTACTCGTTTGATATATGTATTATGAGGGGATTAAATTTTAGATTGTATTATTTTTTATTTAATCAGACCTAATGCTTTGTTTGATAAGCAAATTTGATACCATATTAATATAAAAATGTATATTAATCGTATACTTATCATATATTTTTTGTATAATAGACCTGTATTATAAAGGTTTTTTAATACCACCAAATAGGTGATATTACAATCCAACTCAAACGTATTATTCTACACATTTACTATTATAACCCTCCAAGTGATAAAATCAAGTTGTCATCAATGTAACAAACACTGATTAAGGGTATTTTTGTTAATTCTCTAACCAAACAACCGATTGGATTTAATAACTACTATCCAACGCTTATATTTTGTATTGTCAAACACTAGACAAAATTACGTATTATTTTAATACTATATCTAATCTTGTCTTTTATCCATTTGTATTGTTTTAGACTGTATTAATTTGTCCAATTCATTCATTTCTAATACGACAATCAAACGAGAGTATAGTAGTGCAATAATCAGAGACATCAAACAGTCTCCTATAGTCAAGACAGACTATGTCAGAATATTACACTACAATCATATTCATAACATGTGCAATTTCATCTAGTATTGTGAACCTATACTCATATTATACAAATATCCGATAATCTAGTCTTATGTGCAAAAACTAAACTCTACACACTAGATTATCTACAATATAAAATATAAGACACTCATACATATCATAATACAAATATTTTGTCCACATAGATTCTCAATAAAATGAAAAAACAAACAATTCTTATTAATTAATAAAACAAGATTGACTACAAAAAGTACGCTTTGAATATAAGGGCAAACCCAATGGAAATTAACTTCATTCAGTAGTACCAAATGCCTAAAACAGATCTAAACCAACCACGAAACCAGAACAAATATAATTATGGTTTGGTTTCAAATCCTCCTTCTATATCTTTTGTATTACTCAGGCTCTAGTCTCACTTTCCTGTGGCACACCACATATCAAAGTCCTGACAAGCAAATAATAATATGTATCAAAATAAAATTTACAAGAGCCTTTGGAACGNAGCTTTTGTATTACTCAGACTCTAGTCTCACTTTCCTGTGGCACACCACATATCAAAATCCTGACAAGCAAATAATAATATGTATCAAAATATAATTTACAAAAGCCTTTGGAACGAAGAAAGAAAATTGAATCCAGAAGAAGTCATTCGCTAAATATANATCTTTTGTATTACTCAGGCTCTAGTCTCACTTTCCTGTGGCACACCACATATCAAAGTCCTGACAAGCAAATAATAATATGTATCAAAATAAAATTTACAAGAGCCTTTGGAACGAAGAAAGAAAATTGAATCCAGAAGAAGTCATTCGCTAAATATAAGCTACAATTCCGGATCCTGATATGGGTTCTTCATTGATCGCAATTGAAACAAGAATTCAAAAGTAACTTTTTTGAGTTGTGTTCGACTTGCTCACGAGTACATCTGTCAATGAGTCGGGTTTTGATCTAAATTTGATTAGTCCAATATAGAGTGGTAGTTTTGAATATTTAAGTGAAGCTTAATCTGCCATTTGCTGTTTCATGGACTCGTATTGAAACTAAATTTTTNTTGACTTGCTCACGAGTACATCTGTCAATGAGTCAGATTTTGATCTAAATTTGATTAGTCCAATATAGAGTGGTAGTTTTGAATATTTAAGTGAAGCTTAATCTGCCATTTGCTGTTTCATGGACTCGTATTGAAACTAAATTTTTAGATTGGTTTTAGAGTCGAAGTAGGTCGAAATCCAAGCCGATCTCACTGGCCTACTCAAATTTGGCCGACATTCCTTAGTTGATGCATGCATAGCATAAACTGTTCAACTATCATGGCTTGCTTGGTTTTTGTTTTTTCGTTTGGTTTTTGTTCATTCTGTTTTTATCTTTTGTTTTGGGATGGAGGATCTTCTTTTCTCTGGTTCAAAAGATCAACCATCCCGTTGGAATCTCTTTTGTACATGAACCTCTTTCGATTTTAATGATAGTCATCCTACTTGCCCCAAAAAAAAAAAANCAGTTAAACTATCATGGCTTGCTTGGTTTTTGTTTTTTCGTTTGGTTTTTGTTCATTCTGTTTTTCTTTTGTTTTGGGATGGAGGATCTTCTTTTCTCTGGTTCAAAAGATCAACCATCCTGTTGGAATCTCTTTTGCACATGAACCTCTTTCGATTTTAATGATAGTCATCCTACTTGCCCCAAAAAAAAAAAAACTATCACGACTTGCTAGAGAAGTACTAATTTCCAGAAAGTTGTGTTTAAGGAGCTCTTCAAAACTAAATTAGTGATTTCAATACATATCTATCACTGTGGCTCGAATGTAAGTTTACCTTTTCAATTTTGCTGTCCAGATTTCCTTTGGCTCATTATCCCTATCAGGAACAGGCACCCTTAGCAAAGTTACAGGTACCTCTTCGACCTCCTGGTCACAAACTTCACACTNACTATCACGACTTGCTAGAGAAGTACTAATTTCCAGAAAGTTGTGTTTAAGGAGCTCTTCAAAACTAAATTAGTGATTTCAATACATATCTATCACTGTGGCTCGAATGTAAGTTTACCTTTTCAATTTTGCTGTCCAGATTTCCTTTGGCTCATTATCCCTATCAGGAACAGGCACCCTTAGCAAAGTTACAGGTACCTCTTCGACCTCCTGGTCACAAACTTCACACTCATTGTTTCCCCTCGATCTAAATTGGTTAGATGCACATGCGCTATGGGCGANGCTTTCTTTTGGCTCATTATCCCTAGCAGGAACAGGCACCCTTAGCAAAGTTACAGGTACCTCTTCGACCTCCTGGTCACAAACTTCACACTCATTGTTTCCCCTCGATCTAAATTGGTTAGATGCACATGCGCTATGGGCGAGGGTGTTTTTGCAACTGCATTTTAACTTGACCAAATTTCCATCCACCAATATGTCAAAGCAAAATTTACAGACTGCTTCTTCTTCATGAATTTCTTCATCAGGTTCAAAAGCTAGACTATCTTGAGCTGAGTTGCAAAGGAAAACGGTAACAACATAACAGAGAGAAAAACAATAAAGAACACTGATAAGGCATAACCACACTCGCTCATTAATTGATTTAAGAAAAACTCTTGATAAATTTGAGGACACGGGGATTAAAAAATTTCTAGAAAGTTCTCTTGCATGTTTATTTTGTTTGCCGTTTCTTAAGCTCTAGAATAGTACAAGTCTTTAATACGATTTAACGTCAGATTGATTGTATAACAAAGAGAATTTAGTGGAATTAAAGAAGCTCTACCTTTTATAGTANATTTCAGACTGATTGTATAACAAAGAGAATTTAGTGGAATTAAAGAAGCTCTACCTTTTATAGTAACAATTTTTCGTCGACCCTGCATAAAATAGAAGAATGATTTAACTTGTTTTTTCCCGTAAGCAGTGTAATTGTTAAAGCTTTGAAATGAAACACAAAGGGCCAATTTTTTCCTTTGTTAGTTTGAGAACAGTTTTTACAAGACATAAGAAAACTTCTTCAGGTGCTAGTATAAGATTCTATACACGGCCAAAAAATGTTAAAATATATATGTGATAAAATAAGAAAAAAAAAAAGGCTGTGGTGGTGTTAGTGATACTACCAAGCGACGATAAGTTAAAAAGAAAGAACTGATTCGATAGTTTTGATACAACAAAAATACATAAAAAGAATTAACGAATAATAATCTAATTAGCCGAAGCTGCTGATTACATTGACTTACGTTGACATCACTTTAAATTAATTATAAGTTTTGGAATTAGTAACTTACTTTCCTCCTCATCATTCCTTTAAACTTTGTAGTGGCCCTTTCAAATGAAGGTGCTGTTGCTGCTCCTGCTAGTGCTGTACCTCCTATACCATGACAGAGTGAGAGAGTAATTATGTCTTGTAAAAGAAAAATGCTAATCTTGAAAGTATTCAAGCAGTGCCTAAGACTTTTTTCCCCTCATATGACCTATTATTGCCTAGGGGTGCGAGTGTAATTTGCTTTTTTTTTTTTAACATGGAATACTAAGAGGGTTTAGAAAATCGAACCTGCAGCAATCTCTGAACCGAGAACTTTCCAATTCCAATCAACCTTCACTTTTTTCCCTAGTTGTTACAACTTAGAAATATTCAGGGGTGGAGCCAGAAATATGTCGTCGTGGGAGGGCAAATTTTAGCAACAAAATTACTAAATGTATTTAATTCAGAGATCTAGTTCAGAGACTTCATGTATTGCTATCATTCAATTAACAAACAGACTAGATATAGAGATAGAATTACCAGACTCAAAATAATTTCTTAAATACATGTTGAAGAGTTGAAGTAACTAAATATTATTTAAGCTCACTTGATTGAGGGTAAAAAAGTTTATTCTAAATGTGAAAAATTATGAAATAGACTTAAATGACTGAATTTTTTTGCTGGGACAAATCTATACAATTCAAAAATTTATATAAAAAATTTTGTCCCAAAATAAAATTGAGCGGGCGGAAATTGCGCCCCCCCCCCCCCCCCCCCCCC
>CAUOFW020006192.1:389645-406159 GCA_963454935.2 Ilex paraguariensis | reverse complement strand
GTAATCGCATCGTATTTGTTTTCACCAATGTATGAACTGTTTACTTTATCCTCAACCCAATACCAAAATATGACGTGGTTAATTTTAGATGTATTTGCTTTAGGTATTAGGAAGGAAAAATTGAAAAAAATTATATTGGGCCTAATTTATCCCTCGTATATTCATGTTTGGATACATATTTTAGATTTGGTATTGTCACCTAGAAATAATACCGATCGGATGAATTGTGTATTTAATACCATTTACAATCTCTTAAATAAACCCATCTTTTTAGTGGGTTAAAATAATTTTATAAGGATATATTTATGTCTATTAAAGTTCAACAAGACACGATTAATCGACACGGATCGATACGATTTAAGCAGGTTTGAATGAGACTTTAACAAGTTCGGATAATAAATAGGTTGACCAGTTAGACCCTTTTAATAAATGAGTCGTGTTTAGGTGAGATACATCAACCCGTTTACACGTTTAAGTAAAATTAATAAATTAATAATTATTTAAAAAAAATAGCCAGAATGTTTTTTTAATAACAGCCATAAAAAATATATAAGATATCTTTCCATATTCCCTAATTCCAAACCCTAATCCTCATTCAGTTTCCCTTTTCTCTGTATCCTTCACCTTCAGGCTTCAATGTCGCACCTCCAAGTCTGCAACTGAAGCTCTTACTTCGCCTTCTCCTCTCTCTCTCTCTCTCTCTTGCTCGGCATCGACTCAGCAAGCAGCTGGTATCTTCGAGCAGCTGAAGCTAACTAGGTTGGTATCTTCGAGCAGCTGTGATATTCAAAGACTTTGACAATTAACCAAGGTGTAAGTTTTTCTTTTCAATTTATGTTGAAGCTATCTTTCTCCCCGCATTTCCGTTGAACAAGCTATCTTTCTCTCCACATTTCTATTGACCAATCCCTAGAAGCCAACCCCTTTTGAAATTAAAACCCTACCCGCCAACTCCCTTTGAAATTAAAACCCTACCCACCAACCCCCTTTGAAATTTAGTCCCAAAATAATTCAACATGTATGAACAAGTTAGGAACATAAACATAATATATGACGAAAGATATATTCCTAAATTCAACAAATTGCCTGAAATCAACATTCTGTATAGCTTAAGGCTATTTTGTTATTGTGTATTTGTGTTGGCATGAATGGCTTTATGTTTTTTTATATTAGAATATATGCTTAAGGTTATTGTGTTAGCTTGATATCAGAATATATGCTTGAGTTTGATTAATCAACATTCTGCCTATTTTTATTATTGGGTATCAGCATTGGTGTAATTTTTATTTGGTGTAATTATGTTATTTTGGATTGTATTTGTGATTTGTAATATGCTTGTTGGTGGAATTTGGTTGNTGTCAGCATTGGTGTAATTGTTATTTGGTGTAATTGTGTTATTTTGGATTGTATTTGTGATTTGTAATATGCTTGTTGGTGGAATTTGGTTGTTTTGGATTATGAATTGTACTTTGTAATATGGTGTGGTATTTCTAAATATCAAATTTTTTTAGATTAGTTTGTTAGTTTTATAAAATTATATAGCATTTTTAATGAAACAGATAAATGGGTCAAAAGGGTGATTCACCGTGTTAACTCAATCCTACCCAACACGACTCGTTTAAAACAACGTTTTAAACGAGTCGTGTCGTGTTACCTGTTTATTGAACAGGCCGTGTTCGTATGGACATTTTTTATCCATTTATTAAACGTATCATGTACGGGTCAACATGTTTTTCATCCGTCACCCGTTTAACCCGACATGTTTAACACCCCTAGATATATTTGGGCAAAAGACATTATTACCCTAAAATTTCTAGGACATAAATATCACTTTTTATCTTGAGGATTCTTTAGTAATTTAATATTTATACCAGGGTTACCAGAAAACGTTAGAAGACCTACGAACTGCAATCTGGGTCGCACGACCCCAAACGTGGGTCATTCGCGACCTAGATCACTACTATCTCCGACCCCAACTGTTTATCCAATCAATAAACAAAACCTAGATGCCAATATAAACCCTAACCCCATATCAAACCAAATTATTTTAAATTACACAGATTAAGTTATAATAGGCTAAAGTAAAGAGTAGGTAACTTACTCAATGGATCTCTACTTCGACTTCTTCGGTTCGATTTCTCTGCTTCTCTGGTTTGGGGTTGCAAGGTTGAATCGATAATGTTTTCGAGCTAGGAAAGAAGGACATCAATGTCTGTTCCAAGACTCTTTCTCGGCAACGAACAATGCTCATGAACAATAACCTATTTTGGGTCCTCCTATTAGCCGGATCAAGTCTAACACTACTTCGATTTCTTTGCTTCGACTTCTTCGATTTCTCTGCGTCGATTCAGCCTGTTCTTCGCGATGAACTGACTTCTCTAGTACATCGCCCTCTCAGTTTCTCTCTCTCTACTTTGATTTCGTCGTCGACAAGTGCTGAGGAGACGAGAACTTCGTTCTCTCTCTCCTAATTGCCGCTGACTGTTATTTGGGAGTGGGAGACTTGGGAAATAGTTACCTGACTCTTAGTTAATACCTAAGTGGTGTGAAATTACCATTAAACCCCTCTTATTTTATAAAAATAGAGAATATAATTTGGATAAAAAGTCAAAATTAGGTTAGAAAACATACACATACACGTTAACTACAACCCTATATATAATATTTTTTAATGTCAATTATATTTTAATCCCAACTGCAGCCTCTATAGTCTGTACCGACGGCTACTGCCTCCCTCTTCCTCCACAATTATTCCTTCAATATCTCTAGTGTGTTGAATACTTCAATTCTTATTACTTAAAAAATGGTTTTTGGAAANACCGACGGCTACTGCCTCCCTCTTCCTCCACAATTATTCCTTCAATATCTCTAGTGTGTTGAATACTTCAATTCTTATTACTTAAAAAATGGTTTTTGGACAAAAAAAAAGGAGGGAAGAACAATATTCTTCTCAAATTGAAGAACAATTCAAAATTAAAAATTAGAATTTGAATGATTCTGCTGATGAACAAGATGTTGAACATATTGAAGTAACGGAAGAAGATAACACTAGATAACCACAAAAAAATCGTACACAGGAAGATCAATTACAAGTTTATACAAAATTGAAACCAATACTCAATGAAGTCAATCTTATTGGTGCAGCTCAAGGAAAAAATTCAGGGGGATCAAAGAGTTGGTCATGTAAGCATTGCGGTGGTAAATTTACAAGTTCGTATACTCGAATGCATTACCATTTTTTTGGTGCCCCACCCGGAAAAAAAGCAAAAATTAAACGATGTCAAACGTTAATGAAAAATTTGACTGAATATGCAAAGTTGCGAGAAATGGTACAAAAGACAGAAAAATTAGGAGTTTCTTCATCCCTCAAAAATTTTACATTGACGAAGCGGCAACCTTCACCGACGACGGGATCAATTAAAGATGCATTCAAAATAATTGATCGAGACATAGTTGACTTGAAGGTCATGATTCTAGTGATATTAGAAGATTTGCGATAGAAATTTTTGGAGAATGACAATACAGATAATTCTACCATTGCTGGAGACGAAGATCAAGAAGCTTCATCCTTGCACGCTTCTATGCCCGTCTCTATTGACAAGCTACCTACTAGTTCTAGCAGGCCACCGCTCTNTCATCCTTGCATGCTTCTATGCCCGTCTCTATTGACAAGCTACCTACTAGTTCTAGCAGGCCACCGCTCCATCATTCCGGACTGCATCAGACTCAAATTAGTAACTTTGCAAGAAGAGGGAACACTGCGAAAGATAAAGGGAAAAGAGTTGACAATTAACTCATATGCTCTAATTTTTTCTTATTATTAAGTAATTTTTATTTGAAACTTGTTAGATGTTTAAAACTGTTATTTTGATTTGAGCTTTAAGTAGGAACCTATTTAATCGCTCTCTAGTATGTTATTTTTTAAATTTATATGTTGTCTTTTTTTGATAATATTATACATGATTATTAGTTGATGTGTTGTTGTTGGTCTTGATTTGCATTTTATAATGTTTATATTTATATAATTCTTTATAATAATGAAAACGATCCAAATAATAGTTCAAAGCAAACCGTGACCCAAAATAGCGTACCAGATAAGTCTACCCCCACCATATCACGCACCGCAAAAAATAATATACCCCGCACTTGTACCCGTACCACGTATCCAACCGACCCACGATCCAGGTAACCTTGGTTTATACCATCATTCAAAACTTCATGCAAACAAAGTATTGGATGGGATAAATGTAGGGCCTACTCCTTAATATTAAAATCAAATATAGGATGATGAGACATTATCACCATCATTTGTCCAAGCCCTGAATGGATAGGTATGGGATGGACGAGTTTGTCTAATTCAATACTAGTTAATACCTAAACCAAATACCCCCAATGTTTTAGACGATAAAAAAATAGAAGAATGAAAAGTTGGACAGGTAAAAAATTTGAGGAATAGATAAAATAGCATGCTTGGTAAGAAAGGAAAATAGGAATGATGAAAAAATGACTGAATTAACTTACCTTCCAACTTGCCAAAATCAATCCCTCTAGAATTGAGAGAAAAAGTTAGTAAAAAATTAATTATGTGTGTTGAAATGTATATTATATGCATATATATCATTTAATATATTCATATATCACATTTATCTATTACATATTATGTATATATTAATTTTTATATAGGTATAATTGTAAATATGTATCTATACTTTTTCTATCCTTCTAATTTTTCATCTTATCAAATACAAAAAATATCAATTCTTCCTACTTTTTATCCCTCCTACTAAAAACAAAGGTGGGAATGAATGATTCATCCTTTCAATGATAAAAATTATATTACTCTCACTTTTCATCCTTCCATTTTTCTATCTACCCTATCAAACATAATAAACCCAACACGGCTAAAGGCTAATGATGATTTCCTATTTACCATGTGTAACATTGCCTCTCATATGATCATCCTCGAATATTTCACAAATATTTAGTTTGAACCAATCCCTGTAACCGACATTATTAAATAGAACAAAGTTGTTGCATTCTAATTTGTTGTGGTTATTGGCTTAATAATAGATCTTGGTGATGATGCACAAAATTGTCTTCGCGCAAGATCAATAGTCAAGTATACGAACGAGTGCAATAAGTGAGTAATAACAGACAATCAATGACAATTAATGATAAAAGCAGTAAATAACGAGAAAACATAGAGGTTAATAGTGGTTCGGTCTGGGTGACTTACTCCACTCCTGGGAATAGCGACGGTGGCCTGGGGTGTTTTATTAATGAACAGTGTCACCAGGGAGAGTAACTTAGATGTATTACAGTGCTTTGGGGAGAGACAGAGACAGAGAGCAATGTGTATAGGAAGGTGTAGTGTGTGTAGGGATCTCAAGGTTATGAAGGCATGCCCTCTATATGGAGAGGACTTACATTATATATGTGTGATGAGGCGGTGACGTGAGGAGGGAGACTTCTATTGTTTTAGTAAGTACAACTATGATAGGAAATCTCCGTGCCTATTCCGGCGTTTTCTCCCTCGTGCTCCTATTTCTTCGGAGGAGGATCTTGAACTAGACTGAGCTTGTACTTGACTTTGGGATTTCTCGACTTATTTTTATTGGGCCTAACCCAGTCAAATTCGGGCTCATCATTTTGCCCCCATGCCCCGAGCCTCTGACTTTTTCAAGAGGAAAGGGTCGCAGACATGTGCTTCATCTTCATCGAAGTAAGTCGAAATTTTCTTCATCTTCAGGACTCCGCTGTATTGATCGGTATCGAACAGATTTTTTTTTTTTCCTTTCTTTTTTGGGCGAATTGGGCGCCGCCCACTCTTATTCAATTTTCTTCCTCTTTTCTTTTTTTCTTCTTCTTCTCTTGGATTGGCGCCTGACCTTTCTCCTTTCTCTTTCTTTTTTTTTTAATTCTTTCTCCTTGTTTTGTCTTTTCTACTGTTGGGCGCCGCCTAACTCCTCTCTCCCCCTTTCTCTTCTTTGTTTTTTTTTTGGCTTGTTTTTTCTGCTGCTGGGCGCCGCCTAACTCCTCACTCCCCCTTTCTCTTCTTTTTTTTTTGGCTTGTCTTTTCTGCTGCTGGGCGCCACCTGACTCCTCTCTCCCCCTTTCTCTTTCTTTTTTTTTTTTTTTGGCTTCTTCCTTACCTGAGTCTGTCTGGGCACCTATTGTTTCTCATACTGCATATTCGGACAATTTTTTTTTTTTTTTTGGTCTTCTAAAAATTGTTGGAGCAAGCTTCCTCAAGAAACTACTTGGGCAAGCTTCATCAAGAAGCTTCCTTCTCTATTTAAGGCCTTCAAAGTCACTATTCATATTCACCATTCCTCTCTTACTCCCATCTTCTCTTCCACTTCTCTCTCTTAAAAAATCATGAAAACTAGGCGTTCAAAAAGTGGAGAAGGCCTCAGCGCCCATGAGGAGCTTGGCCTAGGTGACGCTAGGGGCCTGGGCGGTTCTCCTTCAGGCTGCGGAGGCTTGGGTACTCCTGGTTCTGGTGTGGCCTTGGTGTTTAGTGAGAGACCCTTTGGGACCATTACCTTTGGTACCATTACCACGGGGTCTGGTGCGAATATGAGGGCTTCGAGTTATCCTCCTGACATATCAAGAAGGCCCCTAAGAGTCAGTGAGCAACGGAGTGGGTCTTCGAAGGAGGTAGAGGGCGTTCGTCACGGACTGGGTAGTGCCACAGGCGTTTCAGGAGGTGCCCACGGTGCACTGGATGGTGCCCCAGGTGGTGACTCAAGCACAGTTCAATCTCCTCTAGCTCAGTCTTCTCTCCGTGAGTTCAGGAAGTGGCTGATCGATGATGGGGACGGTTCGGACTCTCAAGGTATGCTCCTAGTACTCTTTTTATTCTTCTGTGGATACTTTCTTTAACAATGGCTTAACTTTGCTTTTCGACGGGTTTTCACCAGATGAGCCGGAGATTACTAAGAATCCCGATGGAGGCCTGATTATTGACAGGGGCGATTGTTCTAAGGTTGCCTCTATACTTAGCTCCTTTCAATGCAACAAAGATATCACGGAGCTAGTTTTCTTGTACTGCATTCCTCCCTCTGCACTGTGTCACCATGTGGAAGCTGATGAGTCAGCTTGCTGCGATTCCCTAGATGAGATTGTTCTCTACGAAAGGATATTAGAAGCGGGCCTGAGGTTCCCAATTCTCAGGCCCATATGTCGGGTCCTGGAGCATTTGTCGTTAGTCCCCGGAAAGCTAGCCCCGAACGGGGTGTAGAGTGACACTGGCTTTTTTTGCACTGTGGAGGTTAGTGCATGATGTTACCATTCATCCGCCATTTGAGGAGTTCTTGGCCACTTATACACTTCTGGAGAATCCCACTCCCCACCAGGGGTGGTATCGATTTTCACCAAGGTCGGAAAAATTTATTACCGGGCTTACCTCCAATCTTCACAGATGGAAGAAAAAGTTCTTCTTTGTCGGAGGCGAGTGGGCTTCAGAGTCCGACTGTAGCAGGGTGCCTACCCGATGGGATACTGTCCCAAAGGTCAGGCAGGGTAAGAATTTCATCTTTGACCTTTGTTTTGTCTATGTTATACTTTCATGCACTCATTCTTATGGTACGAATGTCTTCTTGCAGCCCCGTCGACCCTCACTTCTGTGCAGGAGAGGTTACTCGAGATGGTCCGTAACAATCCGACTAGCGAGCACTCCGACATTATGGCATCGGCCGGTTATCCCACGACTCCCTCGAGACCAAAGAAGAAAGGTACTTGGCTTCCTTAGTAGCTCTTTTAGAAACACTGTATTCTGGAATTCTTGACTTACACTGGTCCTGCAGGTCCTCCACTTGATAGGTCCATTGTGGAAGAGGTCTATGTCTCTAGGACGGTTCATTCTCATCCTCCCTCCAAGAGGGCAAGGACTGGTGCCCCCACTTCAGTTGGTCCTGTAGAGGCAAAGCTTGGAGATGCTCTTCTTCCCTCTCTGACTGATATTCCTTCACCTCCAAGGGGTGGTTCTGATGCTGCGGAGGCCGAGGCTCTGACGCCATGTTTTACTAGGACAGAGGGTCTGTCTAGGTGTCCTCCTCGGGGTGGCGCCCGAGTGTCCATGCTACATGACATGGAGCTGGCAAGGGAGAGATTATGTGTCATCGTGACCAGTGTTGAAGTCCAAGAGATTACTTCTCGAGGTCCAGAGGGTGCGATTAACGCCACTCTAGATAGCTTCACTGTGGTACGTCTTACACCCCTATTTTGTATATGACTTTCTTTGTCATAAGTTCTTCATCCACTTTTCATCTTTGAATGCCAATAGGTGGCTGCTGCCCTGCCCTACCTTTTTAGCAATACTGTGAACATTGGAGATGTGGTCCATGGTTGGGCGATGGAGAGGCAGGCTCATGAGGCTGCAGAAGAGCAGCTTTGGCTTTAGCGGCAGGCGCAAGAGGTGTCGAGAAGCAGTTAGAGCTCGAGGAGCAGACGCGAGAGTGCTACTGAGCGGTTGAGACTGTCAAAGGAAAAGGTAGCCCGACTTGAGGCTGACCTTCGGGTATCAATTGAGAGAGCTACTAGGGCGGAGGCTCAGAGGAATGCCGTAGAGAGGGCTAGGGCCATCGCCTTCGTTGACGGCTGCGATGAACTTAGAAGGAAGGTTTCGGCGGCACTTCCTGGCTATGACTTCTCTGGCTTCAAGCCTCTGGAGGCTCTTGAGTCCGATGATGAAGACAATTATGTGAGTGGAGGCAGTGAGAGTCCATAGGGGTGTGGCACCTTGTATCTTTTGTTTTTCAAACCATGTCTAATTCTTTTGTAAAAGCTTCTAGACTTTGAAAATATCATTTTTAAGTGACTCTTTTGTAAAAGCTTCTAGATTTTGAAAATATCACTTTTGAGTGACTCTTTTGTAAAAGCTTCAAGACTTTGAATGAAATACCACTTTTGAGAGAATATTGAGAAATTTTATTCCATAATCCAAAGTGGATATTCAAAGAAAATCGACTAACATAAAAACTTGACTAAGATAAAAAAAAGGGTAAAAGTCTACGCAGTGGACACCGACTCATGACTCACTGCCCCCTATTATTGGTAGTACTTCTTCATATGCTCTGCATTCCATGGATGAGCCAGGGCTTTTCCTTTAAAATTCTAAATTTTGTAGGTGTTTGGTCTTACCACCTTTGTGACCGTATAGGGTCCTTCCCAGTTGGGTCCCAGTTTTCCTTCCCTGGAGTCCTTAGTAGACAGGATGACCTTTTTTAGAACTAGGTCTCCGGGTAAGAAGGAGCGAGGCTTCACCCTCGAGTTGTAGTACTTGGTCATGTGGCGCTTGTACTCTACATTCTAGAGCATGACTATTTCCCTCTCCTCCTCTACCAAGTCAAGGTTAATGCGCAGGCCTTCTTCGTTAGTAGTGTGGTCATGGTGCTGGACCATAAGGGAGTGTACCCCGATTTTAACGGGTATCACCTCCTTTGTCCCGTAGGATAGGGAGAATGGGGTCTCGCCCGTAGGACCTCTTGGTGTCGTCTGATAGGCCCATAGCACTCCTGGGAGTTTGTCAACCCACCTCCCTTTTGCAGCTTCAATTCTGACTTTCAAGTTGAGGACTATGGTCCTGACAGTGACCTCTGTTTGCCCGTTTGCCTGTGGGTGGGCAGGGCTGGAGTGGGGCTACTTGATTTGGAGGTCCGCACAAAAACTGTTGAGGAGCATGTTATCAAACTGCTTGGCGTTGTCGCTTACAATGGCGTGTGGTATTCCAAATCGACAGACTAGGTTCCTCCATATGAAATCCTTTATCTTCTGGTCTGTGATTCTGGCTAGGGCCTCGGCTTCCACCCATTTAGTGAAGTAGTCTATGGCTATGACTACGAATTTGCATTGGCCTCGACTTACTGGGAGGGGACCCAGGATGTTGATTCCCCACATGGAGAAAGGCCATGGACTTTGGATGGTAGTGAGCTCCTCGGGTGGTTGTCTGGACACAGTCACGAAGCGCTGTCATTTGTCACACTTCCTGACAAAGTCTCTAGAATCCCTGATCATGGTGGGCCAATAAAATCCATGTTTTACTGCTTTATGGGCTAATGCACGCCCTCCTGAGTGGTTTTCACATACTCCCTTATGTATCTCTCTCATGGTATAGTCAGCTTCTTCGGGGGTGATACAACGGAGTAGTGGGAGAAAATGACTTTTCTTATAAAGGATGTTTTGTAAGATAACATACCTGGATGATCTCATCCTCAACTTTCTGGCTTCCATTGGGTTTTCTGGGAGAGTGCCCTCCTCTAGATAAACTCGGATGGGAGTCATCCAGTTTGACTCCGAGGATGTGCAGTGGACATCACCCTCTTGAGTCTTGGAGGTGCTAGGCTCATATTGGTGACCTGTCAGCACTGGGCCCATAAGCAAATTGGCAGAGGCGAACTTGGCGAGGGTGTCGGCCATGGTGTTCTCCTCTCGAGGTACATGATGGATATGGAAGTAGGTAAATTTTGTGAGTAAAGCTTGTACCACTGAGAGGTACTCCTACATCCTTTCTTCCTTTGTTTCAAAATCTCCTTTCACCTGGTTTACTATGAGTTGAGAGTCATTGTAGGCCGTAAGGTTTAGGGCCTCCATCTCTAGTGCCAGTCTCAAGCCTAATATGAGGGCCTCATACTCAGCCTGATTGTTGGACGTGGCAAAGTGGAGAGAGACAGCATACTTCAATAGAGTACCATGAGGGCTGATCAGTACCAGTCTAGCTCCCCCGCTCTCGCTAGTGGAGGACCCATCTACATAAAGCTTCTAGAAGGGTGTAGCGGGTGGTGGAGAGAGAAACGACCTTATAGGCGATACTGGGATCGAAGAGGTTGGTGACAAAAGGTTGTTGGGTGATTCCCGATAAGAGAGGTGCGAGGTAGGAGAGGAGGATACCACCCCGGATAAGGAGGACAGCGCCCAGGCCATGTTGGGTGACGCCCTGTTCATGGTGAGGGGTGCCTTGGGCTGCTCAGTCCCCTGTTGCTCCTTCGAGTTGTCACATTTTCTGGGGGTCACGTCTTGTTCAGTCTCGTGGAGGGTGTAGTTGGTGTGCACTAAACAGGTGGGTGCAAGGTCATCTGGTGCTCCCTCTTGGGACCCCTGTAATGATGTAGGCTTTGCTACGAAATATGCGAGTGCTTGTGCTTTAATGGCTGACCGTGGCTGATACTGCACATCAAACTCACTCAACTCAACGGCCCACTTGAGCAGTCACCCGGATAAATCGGGCTTTTCCAATGTTCTCTTGAGTGGTTGGTTTGTGACCACCACGATGGTGTGACTCTGAAAGTAATGGCGTAGGCGCCTTGTAGTGGTGACAAGGGCGAGGGTCAACTTCTCCAATTTTGAGTGCCTTACCTCTGCCCCTCGATATGACCTACTTATGTAGTATATGGGTTTCTAGATGCCTCCATCCTCTCTGATGAGGACAGAGTTGACGGCGGAGGGCGAGGAAAAGAGGTAAAGGTAGAGGACCTCTCCTAGTATGGCATGGGAGAGTAGTGGTGGTGTAGCAAGGTAGGCTTTTAGCTTCTGGAAGGCATTTTTAGCATCTGTACCCCACTAGAAGGACCTGCAGAGGATCTTACAAAAGGGGAGACATTTATCTGTAGACTTCGAAACGAACCTGTTAAGAGCTGCTATTCTCCTATTGAGGCATTGGACCTCCTTGGTTGAGGCAGGGGACCTCATATCCAAGACAACTCTGATTTTATCCGAGTTCGCCTCAATTCCCCTCTTGTGGACCCTGAAACCCAAGAATTTATCGGAGCTGACTCCTAAGGCGCACTTTTCAAGGTTCAACTTCATTCTATAGGNGCTCTGATTTTATCCGGGTTCGCCTCAATTCCCCTCTTGTGGACCTTGAAACCCAAGAATTTATCGGAGCTGACTCCAAAGGCGCACTTTTTAGGGTTCAACTTCATTCTATAGGCTCTCAACACATTGAAGGTCTTCTATAAGTGCGTTACATGGTCTGCTGCAGCTACGCTTTTCACCAGCATGTCATCCACATAAACCTCTATAGTCTCTCCAATCTGGGCCTCAAACATCTTGTTGACGAGGCGCTGGTATGTGGCGCCAACGTTCTTGAGCCTGATAGGCATCACCATGTAGCAGTAAGTGCCTCTTGGGGTGATGAACGAGGTCTTCTCCAGGTCCGAGGGGAACATGCTGATCTGGTTGTACCCAGAATAGGCGTCTAGAAAGCTTAAGAGCTCGTGTTCGACAGTGGTGTCAATGAATATGTCGATGCGTGGGAGAGGGTAGCTGTCCTTGGGACAGACCTTGTTAAGTTCTGTGAAGTCCACACAGAGGCGTCATTTCCCATTGACCTTAGTCACCATTACCACATTGGATAGCCAGTATGGGTAGGCTACCTCCCTCACTGACCCATTCATGAGCAGCTTATCTACCTCCTTCCCCATGGCTTGCCCCTTTTCAGTGCTCACACTCCTCAACTTCTGACGGACAAGCTTATATCTGAGGTCAACATTGAGTCGGTGGGATGCCACATCGGGGTTAATGCCCTCTAGGTCTTCGTAGGACTAGGCGAAGACGTTTGTGTTCTGCTTAAGGAAGTCTACTAAGGCATAAGCGAGCTCCTGGGAAAGCGAGGAGCCTATGTAGACCTTCCTCTCTGGAAGGCTGTCATCGAGTACTACTAGTCGGAGTTCTTCTGCAGGTTCACCCCTTTCCAAGGTGTTGTCATCCCTAGGGTCAAGCACTTCGACTTGGAGAGTCTCGTGCGGTCTCCTAGTCCTCATAGAGGTCACGTAGCACTCTCTGGCTAAGACATAATCTCCTCTTATCTCCCCAATCCCATTAGAGGTTGGGAAACAGAGGAGAAGGTGATAAGTAGAGGGTACTGCCCTTAAGGCATTAAGGGCAGGACGTCCAAGAATTACGTTGTAAGCAGAAGGGCAATCAAGTACTAGAAAATTTACCATTATAGTAGAGCTTCTAGGAGCAATCCCTGCTGTGACAGGCAAGGTGATAGATTCCAAGGGTTGGACTCTCTCTCCCGAAAAACCAACCAAAGGAGTCCGGACTGGTTGCAGTCTCTCTCTGTCGAGGTGAAAGTTGTCATAGGTAGTGGCGAATAGGATATCGGCTGAGCTATCGTTGTCGACCAAGACCCTTCTGACCTGGTAATTGACCACCATCAGAGTCAAGACCAGAGGGTCGTCATGTGGGACCTAGACTTCTTCGAGGTCTCTGGCTGAGAAGGTGATGACCTTTTCCTCCCCATATCGGGGCGTCTTCGGTGGGCGAATGTTATGTGACTCCGACTGTCTGGCTCTACAAACATGCGTCTTCTTGGCAGAGTTGTAGTCACCTCCTCCTCATATCCTTCTGGCAATAGTGTTAATCTCACCGAGGGGTTGTTAGCGCTCTATCTCCTCAAGTAGAGGGGTCGGCCCTTGACCAGCAACATACTGTCTCAGATGGCCACGCTGAATGAGCGCTTCAATCTGCTTCTTTAGCTGAAAGCGGTCCTCTATGTTATGACCATGGTCGCGATGGAAGCGATAGTACTTATTGGGATTTTGACGCTTCGGGTCAGACTTCATCTTCCTGGGCCAATGGATTGCGGGGTCGTCCTGAATCTGAAAAAGAATGTGCTCCACTGAGGCATTGAGTGGAGTGAACGGTTGTCGGTCTCTTGGTGGCAGTGGTCCGTGGCGGTCTTTCACGGAGACTCTGTTGGCTTTATTTCTCTTGTTCTCAATTTCCCTTCTTTCTTCTCGGCTGTCTTTCCTTTTCTCCCTTCCTCGAGAGGACTCACCCCAGCGGGCCTTGGTGACGTCCTCAGCATTCATATATTTCTGTGCCCTAGACAACAGCTCGGGCATACTAGAGGACGGCTTCTTGAGGACCGAGAATATGAAGCTGGAAATACGGAGATCGGTGGCCAGTGCTACCTTATCATCTGGCTCCTCAACCTGGAGAATTTCCTCATTAAATCGGGCAAGGTAATTTATGAGACTTTCATTCCGGTCCTGCTTGATTGTGAGCATATGGGTTACCGACTTCTGATGTCGGCGTCCCCCAATGAAGTGGGAGACGAAGGACTTGCTGAGCTCTGCAAAGGAGCGAATGGAGGAGGGTCTGAGCTTGGAGAACCACTAGCGGGCAAACCCCTTCAAGGTGGTAGGAAAAGCTCTACACATTATCTTCTCAAGCACGTTGGGGAGTCGCATGAGGGATCTGTAGGTGTCCAGGTGGTCTAGGGGGTCTTTGGTGCCATCAAAGATCTTAATGGAGGGCATCTTGAACTTCGAGGGTAGGGGATAGTTAACAAAATCAACAATAAAAGGGGTATCGGTGCGTCTTACCCAATAATCCACTGTCTTAGACGCCTATGCTTTGAAGGCATTAAGGGCATCATCAAGCTGNTCTTAATGGAGGGCATCTTGAACTTCGAGGGTAGGGGATAGTTAACAAAATCAACAATAAAAGGGGTATCGGTGCGTCTTACCCAATAATCCACTGTCTTAGACGCCTATGCTTTGAAGGCATTAAGGGCATCACCAAGCTAGTTTTGCACCTCTCTAATCTTCTCGTCCCACTAGTTGGGGACACCCTCAGTCCGGTGGTAGTACCGGCTTGCATGGTCTCCGTATTGACTTTCTCGGTCTTCGTCCTCCTGCCTAGGTTCATGAGGAGTGGGTACTCAAGAACTCCCTGCGCACTGAGGTGGGGCTAGATGAGGAGTGCCTTGGCGTGGTCCTAGAGTGGTTTGGCGAGGGGCCCCGTGGTGGGGGGCTGTCTGGCNTCATAAGGAGTGGGTACTCAAGAACTCCCTGTGCACTGAGGTGGGGCTAGATGAGGAGCGCCTTGGCGTGGTCCCAGAGTGGTTTGGCGAGGGGCCCCTTGGTTGGGGGCTGTCTGGTGCCCAGGAGGGATAGGCAGTTGTTCTTCTCCCAGTGGAGGGAGTGGGACTCCTCCTGCAAGGGGAGGGGCAACACCTTCTTGGGAGAGCATGAGTTGGATGATTTGTTGGTTTTGGCTCACCAGTAGCTTCATGGTTTGGAGGAGTTGTTACTGTTGTCCAGTAGTGGGAGTGGAAGTAGTGGAAGGTTCCACAGGTGTAGTGGGAGGCAGAGCCTCCTCTTAGTGAGCTGGGTTGTTATCTCCCAATTGCTGGCTCNGAGCATGAGTTGGATGATTTGTTGGTTTTGGCTCACCAGTAGCTTCATGGTTTGGAGGAGTTGTTACTGTTGTCCAGTAGTAGGAATGGTAGTAGTGGAGGTTCCACAGGTGCAGTGGGAGGCAGAGCCTCCTCTTGGTGAGCTGGGTTGTTATCTCCCAATTGCTGGCTCATAGATCGGGTAGTGATCTTCATGGATTGAGTGAGAGTAGGAAATTAGTCGTTTCTCACAAACGGCGCCAAACTGATGATGCACAAAATTATCTTCGCACAAGATCAACAGTCAAGTATACGAACGAGGTGCAATAAGTGAGTAATAACAGGCAATCAATGGCAATTAATGATAAAAGCAATAAATAAAGAGAAAACACAGAAATTTATAGTAGTTCGGTCCGGGTGACCTACTCCATTTCTGGGAACGACGACGGTGGCCTGGGNTTCGCACAAGATCAACAGTCAAGTATACGAACGAGGTGCAATAAGTGAGTAATAACAGGCAATCAATGGCAATTAATGATAAAAGCAATAAATAAGGAGAAAACACAGAGATTTATAGTAGTTCGGTCCGGGTGACCTACTCCATTCCTGGGAACGACGACGGTGGCCTGGGGTGTTTTATTAATGAACAGTGTCACCAGGAGAGTAACTCCGATGTATTACAGTGCTTTGGAGAGAGAGAGAGAGAGCAATGTGTGTAGGAAGATATAGTGTTTGTAGGGATCTCAAGGTTATGAAGGCATGCCGNGGTGACCTACTCCATTCCTGGGAACGACGACGGTGGCCTGGAGTGTTTTATTAATGAACAGTGTCACCAGGAGAGTAACTCCGATGTATTACAGTGCTTTGGAGAGAGAGAGAGAGAGAGCAATGTGTGTAGGAAGATATAGTGTTTGTAGAGATCTCAAGGTTATGAAGGCATGCCCTCTATATGGAGAGGGCTTACATTATATAGGTGTGATAAGGCGGTGAGACGGTAACGTGAGGAGGGAGACTTCTACTATTTTAGTAATTACAGCTATGGTAGGAGGTCTCCGTACCTATCCCAGCGTTTTCTCCCTCGTACTCCTATTTCTTTGGAAGAGGGTCTTGGACTGGACTGAGCTCGTATTTGACTTTGGGCTTTCTCGACTTATTTTTATTGGGCCTGACCCAGTTAAATTTGGGCTCATCACTTGGTATTAAACAAAGTTTATTATTAAATCAATGGCCACAAAATATATAAGGTAGTTAAATTAAATTAGGTACAAATATCATTGTTGTACTAAACGTAACCCACAATACTTACATTAGCAAACCGTTAAGAGCAACCAATTCAAAAGTCAATTGCGATATTCTCGTGTCATTTTGAAAGGATTCAAGCATTGCC
>CAUOFW020006192.1:361491-380754 GCA_963454935.2 Ilex paraguariensis | reverse complement strand
CCCTTTAATGAATCTTATTTTCGTTATGGTAATGAATCCAGGATCGAGGATAAAGAAATAAGACATGGATGATGGATGCCATTCATTGTTGCCAATGTGGATTTTCTGATTTCAGAGACCGAATTGCAACTCAACACTTACAACCAAATCAATCTATGATTCAAGTAATCCCAAATTCCGGGTCATATTTCTTTGGGTTGCCACCTAACCTACAGTCTTCTAAAACCCTTTTTGTGTACCTACTTCAACAACACTTGAAGAAACAGATACATTTCTCAAGTTTATGAGCAATGCTAACGGGATATAATTTAATAATTGTGGCTATTGAATTGTTATTGAATTCAAACATTAAATGCATTTTACTATCGATCCAATAGTCTACATTCAGTCTCTAAATTATATCTTAATAGCATAAGTGCAAATTTATTGGCACTTGTCGATGAGTGTTTTGATCCATTTCTCTATCTTACAAGTGGGCCAAGTGGCAAACAACCAGAGCTGATCCAAACGCTTGGGGCACAAGAAGTAAGGGCCCAAACGAAAACAATAGAAACCCAAAAATATATGGAATAAAGTCCAGCTCAGAAAATTAGGAGCCCAGTGAAAAAAATAAGAAGGTCCAAAACATCATATCCATATTACCCAAATGGAAGTTGAATCTCTCTCCCTCCCTCCCTCCCTCCCTCTCCCTCTCCCTCTCTCCCTCTCTCCCTCTCACACACACGCATACAAATAAAAAATTGCCACCAAGTCTCCCTAAAACATAGTTGTCAAATAGCATATTAAAACGCGTATTGTTTCTTAAAAATAATGTATCGTATCGTATAATTTATCGTGTATCATAAGATACGTGTAATTTTAATTTTTAAATAATTATTAATAATACATATATATATGTATATACTTTTGTAAAAAAAACATAGACTTATAATAACATAATATTTCATTAATATTTTATCAACTATTTAAGTTTCCAACATATTTTAGTAATATCAAAATGTAAAGACCTCTAATTCAAACTTTTAACATCAACTGCTTGAATAACCTTAATATTAATCAGAAATTTTGAATTTAATTGAACAACATTAACAGGAAATTTTATTTATTTATTTTTTAAACCATAACCACTAAAACAACGTTATTTAACTGGTTAGAGATTTAAAAATAAGTCTTAGAGTAAAATAATGTAATTTTAGCTCCAAAAAACCAAAAAAAAAAATACATAAAAAAAATAGAATCGTCGCGTATCATACATATCGGATGTATCGCATCATATCATACGTATCGTATCATATATCGTACAATACGGTATAAAAATGATATAGAGACACGATATGTATCATCTATCAAGTATATCGTGACGTATCATAGGATATGTATCACATATCATACGATACTAATAATTATCCCCTAAAATATGATAAAAATCCTAACATTTTACCATTTCAACGCACGAGATGAAAACCACATAATTCTATGGTTGCCACCCCCTCATCTTTTTTTTTTTTTTTTGAATTTTGTCCATTGAGATCATATGCTAATACTGAATTAACGGGAGAAAATATTGAATAGAATAATCATCCATTAAAATGATATATCACTAATGTTCCGTTTAATAAGAATGATGAAAAATATAAGGGATAGAAAGTAAAAAAGATATATTTTCTATCATTCAATGAATGAAAGTAAAAATGATACATTTTTTTTTCTTTTATATTTGTTAGGATTGATTGATGAAAAATAAAAATGACAATTTTTTTTTGTGTTTGATAAGATGGACAAAATATTTTTTATTTTTTAATTTTAATTTTAAAAAAAGTATAAATACATATTTTATTATTATATTTATATATAAAATTAATGTAAACGTAATATATGTATATATCAAAGGCTATATAGGCAAATAAGATACATTTCAACACAAATAATTAACTTTCTATCCATTTTTTTTCCGATTTTAGAGGGATTGATTTTTGTGACTTGGAAGGAAAGCTCATTCATCCACTTTTTTTATCTTTCTTATTTTTTTTCCTTACCAAACATGATGTTTTATCTATCCCGTCAAATTTTCATCTTTTCAACTTTCGATCCTTCTATATATCACTAACTCTTAAATATACCAAATTAGTATTTGGGTTTTTTTAGAAAGTATTATGTAAATTTGTTTTATAAAAAATGAAAAAATAATGCTAAACAAAATTAGAATTATATTATATGTAGCCATTTTAAGTTTTCATTAGGACCTTAGATCAAACTTATAAAGAAGAAAGCGCACACGTAGAATAAGAAAAAAGAAAACCGTTATGAAATATTATTTCATAATGATGAAAGTAGGTATGAGAGTGTATTATCTGAAGCCCAGCAACAAGAAAAAGTTTAGACTAACCCCAAATGAAATAATAAATAAAATTTTCATACCTCCTCCTAAATTCACGAAGTGATCATTGAAAATATTAGGAGTTTATTAAGAAGAAAATGAAAACATAATATCGTGTGAAATTTTGTAAAGAAATCAGTCAACCACGTAATAAAGAGCAAATAAATGGTCCCCAAACTAAAAATGGTAGCCCAATAAATGATAATCAATCTCAATATAATTGGTCCACTAATCAATAAAAATAAAGTTGTGTGCAATATTTTGATTAACACTTTTGTTATCACAATACGTAGGAATACGTGTAACCGAGAGTGATTTATATGCAATCTTAAATGAATTACAATAATGCTACATTTACTAAATTTTGGGATTAAATTTGGAGCCCAGCTGACATGGCAGCCGACTATTTAGTGTTTTTATTAGAGTCTAAATGACATAACCCCAAATAAAGAAGTCTAAGTCAGCTGTCATGTCATTTGAATTCTAAATTTAGTCCAAAAATTTAATCAATGTAGCATAACTCAATGAATTATATGACCTTAGTGAGCATGATGTTGTGAGCATTTGAGTTGGATCTTAAAGTTATTGAAGCCGGTCATTATCCTTCCCAAGGGAGCTCCTTTGCTAGTAGGATTACATCAATACGGCAAATTACTTATTATGATTCCTCAATGATATTAAACCTATAAATATACAAAACAATAACACAAAAATTATTTATGTAATGAAAAATAAAAAAGTAACACATCAGAACAAAACAATGACACACAAAAAATTGTAATAAGTAAAAATGATTTGAATGCAAACCAAGAACGAAAATTGATATTTTAGATCAAGACTAGTATTTCATACTATGTCATTAAGATAGATTTTGCCTCCACACTGGTGCTAATAAAAATCTCAACATTTGTCTGATATTGATAGAATAATTTTTCATACAAATAGAAGTAGAATTTCGATCTGTTTGACCAATGAACTAGTGTATGTTTTGTACTTTAAAAAATGGACACTCTTAATGACTTAGTTTATGAATGTAATGACTCAGTTTATGAATCACGAAATTTATTAGTACATAATGCAGAATAATTTTGAATTATTTATAGATGCAGAGGTGACTAATCAGAATAGTCACCATTGATCAATTAGATAGTTCAAGGACTCAATTGACACACACACAAAAATTAGGGGCTTAACTGATAAAAGAGTCATAATTTGAGGGTCATATATGTCACATAGGTGACACTTCACTACTTCTGTTAGAAAATCTAACGAAAAGAGACAAAAAGAAGACTATTAACATAAAAACAAAAAAAAAAATTAAAAGTTTAATTGACTCATAGTTTGAAGACCATATATATAATTTATTCCAGTANCTATTAACATAAAAACAAAAAAAAAATTTAAAAGTTTAATTGACTCATAGTTTGAAGACCATATATATAATTTATTCCAGTAACTTTTGCCAAATGAGTTGGCATACTCCCGTCGCTCCTGGGCCAATGCATAGCAACTAAAAAGGCTTGTGATTGAATCTGCAACTATTAGCTTTATTCAGCTTTGAGTTCTAATCAATTTATAACTACATCTTTACTCTGTTTTATAGTTTCGAGACTTTCTTGAATTGACTTTGATTACATATTTATGAGTTTGTTTAGATTTATTTCCTTAATTTAAAACAGAAGTTATTTAAAAATTAGTCTACAATTAGCTTTTATTTTTTTACGACTTTTGGTCTTTATTCCTCTATGTTGTGTTATTTCTATTTTTTCAAAACTTATTTTAGTCTTATCAATTAAAATCGACAATTGTGAAAATTTAATTGCATAGCTGAATGAATATCAATGGATGATAGTTTACTTGATTATATATTAAAAAAAGACAACTTTGAAGGTATAAACAATGAAAGTGTCATACAACGTCTTCAAATATATAAAAATTATGGTCAATTACAATTTTTTGCAAANAGACAACTTTGAAGGTATAAACAATGAAAGTGTCATACAACGTCTTCAAATATATAAAAATTATGGTCAATTACAATTTTTTGCAAAGAGTTGTAGTTAGTCTCTTTTTTCATTTGTATATCACCGATTTTTGGTCCTTTTGTGTTCAATGAATTTTTTTATATCACATATGATATAATAAAAATACCAATTATTTTTTTTAATCGACTGAAAAAAAAATAATTAAATCTTGTAATTGAAGTGCACGACCAATTTTCTATTTTTTTTTTTCTTTTTGGCTTTATAACTTATCAGCCATAAGCACGATGTGTCCGATATGTAAACCAGGTTGCCAGATGCAGTTAATGATGTGCATGTTACAAATCATGTGCTGCCCAGGGGCGGATTTATTTAGTATGAGGTGAATTTTTAAAAAATTTTGAATCTTTTCTCTACTAAAATTTTCATAAAATATAGATGGGGTTTGTGTAATTTTCAAACCATTAAACATAACTTTGGCAGCTCACTAATTTCACTGTCATTTACTCATCTACAGGAGTGGCTTGATATGTTTTGAGGCCTAAAGTGATATATTCAATTGAAATTTTTTTTAAAAAAAAATTATCATAATAGTGCAAATTGTTTAATATATTTTTTTTTCTCGATGCATATTAATTGTTTAGTATTTGTATTGAAATTTTTCTAACATATCTTTTTTTTTGTGATAGTATAACTAATTGACATAATTTTTAAATTAAATAAAAAATTCCAAAACTTTCAAATTCAAAGATTATTTGACAGATTATGTTGTCTCGTCATTGACACTCGTATAAAATTATTTTTCTATGAATTAGACATTAATCACTAAATATATATTTGATTAAGTTTTTTAAGATTATGATAAAAAAGGAAAATTTTATATGGACCTTATTTAATAACCATATTTGATGACTTTATTATTTTTTATCATTAGATTAACAGTGAATCCTATTATTAGTTGGAACCCATTATTAATTTCACAGCTATGATCCATTATGTCACCAGATATGATCATTAAATTAGGTACAAAACATATTTTCTTTTTTTCCCTTATAAAATGTTATTGTGTGACATTAATGGATTAATTTTTTGAGCCTAAAATAAGTCTAGAGTTTTTTTGTTGGTTTAGGTCTTGTTTTCTTATAAGACTAATTTTAATGGGTTAAAATTGATTTGAGCTATATGTGTAGACCTTTTAAATTTTGGGGCCTCTTTATTGGTGGGGCCTAAAGCCACCGCTTCTTTTCCTCCACCGTTGGGCCGGCCTTGCTCGTCTACACGTCTTCTTCGTTTGAACTTCAGTCTCTGCTACTCTGTTTTTCTTCACCAACCCTCACTTCTTTTCTTCCTTTGATTTCCTAGAAGTTTTGGTATGTTCATCAACAAATCGACTTACTTGGTTGTTGGTGTTGGAGTATATAACAACAATTATCTCATCAAAATCACAAGAACAAGACTCGAGAAAAACAAAACAATGGCTAATTTTTTCTATAGTGTATCACTTTAGTTTTAACACAAAATCAAGCATGAGAAGGATAAAATCTGTTGCAGTGAATCAACAAATTCCACTCCAAAAAACTTGTCTATTTCAATTACAAATTCAGCACAACAAGACTCAAATATAAGGAAATTAGATCTGAAATTTCAGTAACAAATACCGCACAAGTATTTTGGATATATTGATTATATTATTTGTGGATTTATGAATTATATTTTGATTTTGTATAGTACATTATGTCATTCGTTACGAACTTAATGATGAACTATTAAATTTGAATCTAATTAGAAAATTTTATTTTTTAATCAGTTATGGATAAATTTTTTATAAAAAAAATTAATATTGGAACAACCATCTCCTAGTCAAGAAATAAACGGTATTTTGATGTGAAGTCTAATCTGTTTTTTGACAATTTTGATTTAACCCATGAATTGAGCCCAAGCATAGTTGGATCTGGGCTCGTCAATAGTGTCTTGTATTATATCAAACTTTTTACTCACATTTGAGTCAACGTTGAAGATGGCCGCATTAAGATCATAATTAATAGTTTTATAGTTTCCTTCAAAATGAACAAGGAGATTTGGAAAGTTTTTACATTCAATTTTTTGTTTTGTTGATTTATGGCGTTGGATAACGATGTAACGATTCATATAAAAGATATCTATCTAAGACTATGTTGTAAAACTTCTACGATCATGTATCCTAAAACATGAGAAATAATACTTCAATTGAACGACATACCAAAAAATACATTTCGGTTGAACAAGCCCTAGCAATTAACATGAAGACAACAATTTAAAAAAATAAACTAAAAAAAATTAGATCATATGAGTAAAAAAGTTGTGGCCGGTGTTCACAAAGAAAACACACTGTGAAGTAAACGGAGGAAGAATAATTTGAATGTAGGCTTTGTTTGGTAGTTTACTTACAAAATAGAATTTGGCTTTCGTACTAAAATTTCATCTCTGGGTTCCAAAAGTCGCCATGACATTGGATCATCTTTTGGCCTCCAACTTTTTCCCCAAAAAAAAAAAAAGAGCAATGCTACAGAGGCAATATTTGCCGACTTTTTCCATCACAACTATTGAATAGGTAGTAGATTCCAATAAATATTGAGACCCACAATTAAATCAATGACAGTGATATTAAACATCAGTAAATATTGTCAATATTTTTTGTCAAAATAGTATTGCTAAGTGAGAGTCTATAATTGGTACGCCCCCAACATTGAATACAATTACCTTTTGTTATGAACAAAGGTTACAAACAAACAAACAAAATAGAAAAATACGGAACAAAAATATAAGTTGATCGGCTTAATAGCCTACTCCACGGGCGAAGCACAGCAACAAAGTTTCGCTATTAATAAATGGAGATTATACAAAATTCTAGTCTAATGCCCATTTAGGAACAACAGTAAAGAAAGTCTGTGTGAAAGTGAGTAGAAGTAGTATGAAGCCAGCAGCAATTGAAATAAATCCCCAAGGACTATTCAAGTAGTTTCGCCTCAATTTGGCAATCCATCGATTCCTGCGTTTGTTGCAATGAATGTTCACTTTAGCGAAGATTTCAGCATAATGGAAGTCGTTGTTTGTCCTTGTGACAGCATCGGTAATCTTGTTAAATATGTTGGAAACCACTTCATCATCACCTAACCCATTCTCAATAATTCTCCGGCGACAAAGTATGCCAACATCGTTTGAAGAGTCAATGAGGTTATCCAGGAATTCCACATAGTTGGTGACATAATATTTGAAATCTTCGTCTTTACCATACTGCTCGTATGCAATGAGATTTCTGAACAACGTTTCTGTTCTGTCTTCGATGATTAAAGGAAGCATGTGTATAACTCCATTTTCAAACTTGATATCAAACAAACTACATTCTTCATTCTTCACAAACTGAATACCGGCCTCTCTAAGCTCTGTTGCACAATGAATGGACTGCCAATTGTTATTGTTGGCCGGGAATTTTTCACTTGTGACGTTTCCTGCAAATGAAGGAAGCCAGTAACTGTGTATTAACCCGAGCAAATGCTTAGCATTTTCTGGTGAACTTCCTTCAATACTTTTTCTATGAACTGGTAGAAGATCGCGGAAAAAATCCAAGGCCAGATTAATGAACCTGCTGTCATCAGGTTTTGCATCAATCATGTAGAACAACTTGCGAAGAACAAAGAATGGAAGCTGGTTTTCGAACAACATCAAGTCACGTTGCAAGCTGTTAACAATCCAGTCCATTGGAAAAATAGGATCATGCTCGTCTCTCAAACTAGAATCCACAAACTTTCGGATCAATTCAATGATGAAGCAACCATCCAGTATCATCATTTCAACCAATTCATTTTCGTTCACGCCTATGGGTTCTCCATAACACTTACGAGTATCTTCTTCTAATAACCTCATAGCATCCACATATTTCTCCACAGTGATCTCTTTTTTTTGTTCGAGAAGTAATTGAAAATAGTGCAACTTGTATTTATTCGTTGCCTGTAGTGTAATTGTACTACGATGATAAGGACCAATTGCAATAATCTTTGGTTCATAAGCCGTTTTATTCACATTGCGTAATTCGCCATGTACTCTAAACATACAACACTTAGATTGTGAAGGGGAGGGACCATTCAACTTTTCACGAATACTAACACAAACCTCCTCTACTCGCACGTTGGATTGCATATTCGTTTAACAAGTAAATTAATTACCTGTTCCATAATACAATGAAAAGCATGTCATGAGAAGACAAGTATATGGCACAAACCCAGAATCAAGAATCTCTAACAAGCCATGAAAGAGGTCAAACTAATGAACTAAACAAGTCTTTATGGTTCACAATTAGCTATTTTAAATCTTATGAACCGATGTTTTACTCTTTTCTTGGCTTAAAGATATCATTTTTTCCTTTGAACATAAGAGCTAGCAATTAATATTTGAAGGAAAGTATAGTATCATAATGCAATGTTAGTTGCTATCTTCTATTTTCACCCAAAAGAATTAGGCCTTTAAGGAGCAACTCACTAGAAATAATTTGAAGGGTTCCAAAATTTTGCTTTACATGTACATTTTGACCCCTCAACTATGCCCATGTGTCATATTGTCCCCTCAAATATCAACTTTATCACATTGTACCTTTAACTATTATTACTGATTTCAAATTGCCCCCTCAAATATCACATCTCTCATGTTGTACTTCTAAATATGGTTATTAGTTTCGCATTGTCCGATTATATACGGCATAAAAGTGTATTTTTCCTACACATTAATAAATTTACTATTTAAATTTTTTAGGACTTTTGGTTTTATAGCAGTGTAAAACCAATTCAAATAGGTGAAGAGGGTAGGGTGAAAAAAAAACTAACAGTTGAAGGGATAAAGTGAGATCAAATATATATTTGAGGGGTTGCAATTGTAATTTCTCCAAATGCTAACACAACTTTATAAGCATTTGATTCGTTATTGTTGTAGTCGATTTATATCAATATTCACTATCAATTATCCACCGTGAGTTTCATTTTTGGTTTGTTAATGCCCGTTGGAATCCTTTTACGTACAAATCTCAATTAATTTAATGGCGGATCGTTAAAGATAATTAAAAATTAACAAGACTTGAAATCGAGAGAGTCGAAATCCTACTTTCTATGATTAGCATACAACCACAGAAAAGAAAATACAACCAATTATGCAACAAATGCAATTTCATAATACTTTCTATGATTAGCATGATTCTACCATGAGTGTGACAATTCACATATACAACTACCAAAAAGATCATAGTTTTTATCAAACCAAAAAGATCAAAAATGAAAAGAAGGGCAGAGTAGATAGAAAAGAAACTCACCTGCTATACTTCCTTGCTCCTCTATCTGTCTCTCTTTCTCTCTGAGAAAAGATGCTCACCTGGTAAAACCTCCTTATTCCTCTCTCTCTGCAAGATCTTCGCAGATCGAAAAACCAAAGATGAAGAAATGTGTGAGACACACTCGTTTTGTTGACAATGGGTTGTGGTATCTAGGAAACGTTGACTGGATGGTAGAAGAAGAAAAAAAGAAACTTCGTGGAAAGCAAGCACAGGCCAGCACAAGGGCCCCACTAATTTTTAAAACAATCTCCTTAGCCAGCCCAGCTGCCCCTAATTACTCTGCACCCATGCTTAATCGTTAAGTCTCGTAACAACTNTATTTAAAGGGGTAATTTCATTCGAGATCACTAAAATATAGAGTTTTTCTCTTTTTAATTCTCAATATTTTAATTAGATCATTTTAATCACTAAAAAATTAAATATATTTTTATGTGATCATTCAAACAAACAAACAAACATTTAAATTGCTATCACATGATACCTAAATATGTATAAAAAATAATATAAATAACTCTTGACAAAAAATGTATAATATAGGATCAAAATTATGTAATTTAAGTAAATCAAAAATCGTTAATAATTTGTTTATATTTATTTTTTTGTTTATATTTATTTATTACATGATAAATTTAATCAAAAATCGTTAATAATTTGGATGTTGTTTGTTTGCAAGATCACATATAAATATATTCAATATTTTAGAAACTAAAATGAGACAAACATCATACTTTAGAGACCTCCAACACAATTAACTCGTCTTTAAATAAGCTATGTCCATAGGTTAAAACTACATGTGCATCTTCCTCAAGGGTATTTTGACATTATCAAGAAATTCCATGTCAATGGCCCTCGGAATAATTTTTTATTGAATATAATAATATCACATGTTGATAATTACATGATATGATCATTGTATCTTTAACAACAAATAATAAATGTAGAGTATCTTAAATACATGTTATATGACCGTTCAATAATTATAATCTATGGGTGTGTATATGTTAAATACTTACAAGCGCATGCAGGGCGGAGCCAAGATTTTGCCTCAGTGGGGGCAACCTATTTATAATTGATTAAAAAATAAATTTATTTAATTAGGTTCAAGTTTAAGAGTTCATCATTAAGTTCATAACAAATAAAATAATGAACTACATATAATCAAAATATAATCCATAAATCTAAAATATAATCCCAACTAGAGTTTCAAGAAATCTATTATAACAATTTAATCATAGGAGAGAAAAATAGCACTAACCAAGAATCTCAAATAACCAATTTGAACATGGATTTTAACAAAAATCTAAAATAGTTGAGTGGTGACCTAAGACAAGATAAAAAAAAACTACATAAGTCCATAAATAATATATCAAACAACCATTAATTTTACAAGAGTTAAACTGATTTTCTAATTTAAAAAATCTGATTTTAGATTAGTGCTAATACTACTATCAAAAAATTCGATTAATAGATTACCTCTCCTTAGTTTCAACATAATCTTTTAGGATTTCTTCAAATTTGATTTACTCAATGATTGAATTCAATTGGGTAATTTGTTGATGAATACAACAAAAAAACTAATAAAGAAACTACATAAAAGAAAGAAAAGGGGCTGCTGGCTAGACTGAACTGGAAGTCTGAATAGACTGAACTAGAAGTCCGAACGTAGAAGACAAAGGCTTACAAAAAAAAAAAAAAAAAGGCAAGCGCGAAAAGGAGTTGCCAAAAGGTAACTTTTAAGGGTTTAAAATTATATTAATATATTTTATACTTTAAAAAAAATTTAGTGTGGTAAGTTTAAGAAATTCTTGAAACTTTTTTAAAATTACACTTAGATCTCAAAATTTTTTAAAATTTCAGTGGGGGCAACTGCTAGGCGTGCAAAATGAGGAGTGGCCAAAAGTTAGGTTTTAAGTGTTGAAAATTATATTAATATACTCTATACTTTAAGAAAATTTCAGTGGACACAAGTTTAAGAAATTCTTGAAAATTTTAAAATTACACCTAAATCCCATATTTTTTAAAAATTTCAGTGGAGGCAGCTGCCCCCACGCTAAATCCGCCACTAAGCGCATACATTTTATTCCTTTAACATGCTTATCAAATGCAAAAATGTAACTTACTAATTTTTTTTCTTGCATTTCATTCGAAAAATTGAATTTGGGGATTCAACCAATTAAATCCTCCTAATTATTCAATGATAACGATTATACCCCTACAGCTAGTGTGCAAAAATAAATTAAAATAATCTATAAGAAGAGCATCACATTGGCATATATAACCCATTGCTGCTTTCTAAAGTTCAAACATTAGGGGATACAAATTAATCATGGCTGGCTCAAACAAATCGAATCATAAAAGTGCAAGTCCTGGAAAAAAAAAAAAAAAAAAGCATCTAAGGCTAGAAAATAAGGTCAATGGGGTCAATCGAGTTGTGCCGTATCATTTTTGTATCATATTACTTTCAATCGTATTATTTTCATATTGGGTCATTTTCGGTACGTATACAGTTTGTGTTAATATTCGCGTCAATAAAAAATTATTTAATTTCACAACAACTTATATAATACTATTTCAAAATTTTCAAAAAAATTATAAAATTATTAATTTTTGTCTACAATACTGGTTAAATAATTATTTTTTATTTACAGTACTCATTAATCGTGTTATTTGTGTCAAACTTTAATTTGACTTATTTATTACTCGTATTAACTAATCGTGTTAATTTTAAATTTTGTGTTGAGTCGGGTTCGTATTAATTGATAAAATTGACACCCCTAATAAATAGTCACTTTTTAAAAAAATGAATAATGTTTGTTAACCTTTCTTTTAAATTTTTTTTTTTTTGTAAACCAACAAGAACTCATCATTAATCCACCCTCGTCAAAAGGAAATTATAATCAAAGTTAAAAAGTTACTATGATGGAGATTGTTATTTCTTGGTTCTAGATTACTTATGCTATGTTTTGTAGAGAGAATAGAAAGTAAGAAGAATATATTTTCTATCCTTTAAAAATAGAAAGTAGGAAGAATACAATTTTTCTACTTTGTGCTTGGTTGGATCAATGGAAAATAAAAATAACTATTTTTTTTTTGTGCTGGTTAAGATTAGGAATGACAATAGAGTCGAGTCGTGTCAGATTCGTGTTGAATCATTACAAGTTTGTGTCGAATATTAGTTAAACTTAACTTAACTCATTTAACTAATTTTGTTGTGTCAAGTTGCGAGTTGACCTATTTATTTTCGTATCGAGTTTGTATCATCGTGTTGAATCGAAAATTTTCACCCTTAGTTAAGATGGAAATTTTTTTTTTTTAATTAAATTTTTTTTTAAAATTTTTTAAAATATATATACATATTTTACCATTGTATTTTTATATGAAATTAATGTATACATAAGATATATAGACAAATAAGGTATATTTCAACACAAATAATTAATTTTTCATCTATTTTCCTTCTGATTTTAGAGAAATTAATTTTGATGAGTTTAAAAAAAAATTAATTCATTCACTTTTTCATTCTTCCTACTTCTCTACCGTTCCTACTTCTCTACCGTACCAAAGCATTAGGAAACGGAGCATTAGGGAAGGAGAACGACGTTGCTTTTGAGGTTTTCTTTTGGACCTATTTATACAAAAAAGTGGTGTAATTGTAACAAATTTCTAAGCAAATATTTAGGGTAATTATTGGTCATCATAGGCTCTTCTCTCTAGGCATGATGTAGCCTTCCAAAAATAATGACGTGATATTCTAGTAGAAGTTGCTACTTCTTGCCCAAGGTAGGATTGCTGATGAAATTAATTTTCTACCCTTCTTGACTGTTTCCGAGCTGGTGCACTTATAATTGACCTGACCCAAGTTTCAGCTGTGTAATTTCTTCTGTGAAATCGAGTTGAGAAGCACAGATCTGAAACTTAAAAATCTAGATCGAGAAAAAAATCATACCTTTTGCAGTCGTTGATGCACACATTTGTGGTCTCCGTTGAACCCGATGTTGGGTAGTGCATAGGAGGTAGATTCGAGAATGGGGATGGAAGGGCGCGGCTCCTCTGCTGTTGGAGGAAAACAGCAGTGTGCTGTTAGGATAAATGACACCGTTTTAATAAGATTTTCCTTTCCAAAAATTTTCCACCGCAAAATATGCCTGTGAAACTCTCATTTCCAGTCTCTCTCTCTCTCTCTCATGTTCTACAGACCCACGAGCTGCACTTAAAAGTAAACCCTCTCTCTCCACCCAAGTAACCTTTCTTCTCTACACTCTCCTATCGTCTCTTTCCTCCTTATTCTCTCATTTTTCGAGTCCAAACAAGCCCAAGCAATTTACCCAATCATCACAAGCAAGCATGAATTAATCTGAAGTGCAAATATGTGAAAAATATTGGATCTTGAGATAGGGGGTTTTACAATTCCAAAAAAAAAAAAGAACGGGAATTCTAAAGAAAATGAGCACCTGCAAAAAATTTTAGACTCACTTGTTTACAGAATCTTCGTATTTCATTTTGTGGGATAAATGGAATATTATTTCCTCATGAAACAGACGTAAGGCATGGGTTTAAATGGACCTATTTGAAAAAATTCCTTGAAATTGTCGAAGTTGAGAGGTTGACAGCCATTAGAGGAGCTCATGGACAGAAAACTATAGTTTGCAAAAGATTAATTTATTTGTGTATGTATAATTGCACATGCGTTTATAGGTGTTTGCGATAGAGAAGAATAAAGAACCCTTGTTTCGCATAGGGAGAGTTATAATCACTGTTAAAAATTTTAGGAGTTTTAGGAGAGAGTTTGTATAAGAGAGAGGGACTGTGCAAATGCAGGTACAGAGGATATGTGTATGGGAGAGTTTCATGGTGGAAAAATTTTGAAAAAGAAAAATCTAATTAAAACGGTGTCGTTTATCCTAACAGTACACTATGCTGTTTTCCTCCAACAGCAGAGAATCCACGCCCGGGGATGGAAAGGGGATGTAGTAGAGAAGGGATTTAAGAAAAGCAGTAGAAAAGGGATCCAAGCTTACCTTACTTCAGCGAAGAGAGACACGACGACTGATGAACCAATGACGATGGACTGGTGAGAAACGACAACCGAAGTTTGTTTTGAGCAAAGAGGAAGAATACGAGCGAGAGATACGTATGGCTGGGGCTGAGCAATTTTTGATAATTTTGCACAGATATCCAGCCTATATTAAAAATATTCCACCTCCCCTGGGTTTCATTTAACCTAACTACAAATGTTAATGCTGATTTTTCAACTCGGGTCAAGATATTACCGAGTGGGATTTCCAATGCCATTTTACTGGGCTCCACCTTCTTTTATATCCAATCCTACCGTATATATCTATAACTATTAATAAGATAGCTAAGTGTTTGAATTTATGGAATATATTTTTTCTTTCAAATTTCACACATTTTTCCGTTCAAATTTCACAAACTCAACACAAATATTCCACAACACATAGCTACACATACTCCAGTACACACTCACTACACATACACACACACTTTATATATACACTCCAGCTGTATACACACACTCCAATACACGCATAGTATCATAGTTTATATTTAGTGATTTCAATTACTGGGTATCGCTAGTCCACTTATATCGGGTGATCCAAATATACCCTTACGTTGTGTTTGGTACATAGTATTAGACTTTAGGAATGAAATGACTATTCCTTAGTAATACCCATTCTTTTGTTTGATTTGTGGGAATAAAATTTTTTTCCTATTCTTAAGGAATAATTAATCCCATGATTAGTCATTTCTAAATAAACCAATGTATTACTCATTCTTTTACCGTCGATAATCGGCCTAAATTAAGTCGACGAAACCGGATGGTCCTCTTCCTCTGCTTCTCGCTCCTCTCATCGTTCAGCCCCAGACTTCTTCTCTCCTCTCATCTTCTCTCTTCTCCTCCCTTCACCTCTATGACTTTTCCTTCATCAGCGGAAAGCATGACAGTCCATCCCTCCCCAGCCATTGAATAAACTTCTTGCATCAAAGGGCCCTCTGAAATCACCATTTGCCCACCAGCATGGGTAATTGGCTCAGCATCACCAACGGGCTTGAATAGATAGGCTCCACTTCCTGAACTAGAGTACACACCTATTTCTTCACCAACAACATTTTGTGAACCATCATTGCGGCCTATTTTTTGCAACAAACCAAGCTTTACATTGAAGGTAAGTTTTTGATGCCGATTCCGGATTTCAGCTGTGTCGCCTTCTAAATTTGAGCATGCATATGGAGCAAGGCACGATAGATTGCTGGATGACGTGAAAATTTTGAGTCTTGTTGGTTTGGCCTTTTCGCATCCAACAAAACCGTTTGCAACATAATACGTTTGCAACCCCATGGCAGGAACCGAAGCTTTCCAATAGACACGATGCCTTCCGGTAAACATCTTTGCTTTTATCACAACCTCATTTCTAGTTCGTTCCAGAAGATTAAAAAGGACCACTGTAATTGGGTTGTGGTGATTTGGGTCTTACTTTGAAGGTGTTTCAGAAAATTTTTGACAGAAGCATGGTTTGCTAGATTTCTATGATTGATGGGTTTTTTTTATAATGATAGACCCTATAGGCTATAAAATTATTCCAGAAAATGGTGGAATATGTATTTAACAATTTCTAATAAGTAAATTTCATGCATTGAGCAACCTTTTATGAGGACTGTAAGTTGGCAATTTTTTTTTCGGAATGTAAATTGTAAGTTGTCAATTAAGTGTTCCTAACATTATTTGTGGGTCATAGTATTNGGTTGACAGCCATTAGAGGAGCTCATGGACAGAAAACTATAGTTTGCAAAAGATTAATTTATTTGTGTATGTATAATTGCACATGCGTTTATAGGTGTTTGCGATAGAGAAGAATAAAGAACCCTTGTTTCGCATAGGGAGAGTTATAATCACTGTTAAAAATTTTAGGAGTTTTAGGAGAGAGTTTGTATAAGAGAGAGGGACTGTGCAAATGCAGGTACAGAGGATATGTGTATGGGAGAGTTTCATGGTGGAAAAATTTTGAAAAAGAAAAATCTAATTAAAACGGTGTCGTTTATCCTAACAGTACACTATGCTGTTTTCCTCCAACAGCAGAGAATCCACGCCCGGGGATGGAAAGGGGATGTAGTAGAGAAGGGATTTAAGAAAAGCAGTAGAAAAGGGATCCAAGCTTACCTTACTTCAGCGAAGAGAGACACGACGACTGATGAACCAATGACGATGGACTGGTGAGAAACGACAACCGAAGTTTGTTTTGAGCAAAGAGGAAGAATACGAGCGAGAGATACGTATGGCTGGGGCTGAGCAATTTTTGATAATTTTGCACAGATATCCAGCCTATATTAAAAATATTCCACCTCCCCTGGGTTTCATTTAACCTAACTACAAATGTTAATGCTGATTTTTCAACTCGGGTCAAGATATTACCGAGTGGGATTTCCGATGCCATTTTACTGGGCTCCACCTTCTTTTATATCCAATCCTACCGTATATATCTATAACTATTAATAAGATAGCTAAGTGTTTGAATTTATGGAATATATTTTTTCTTTCAAATTTCACACATTTTTCCGTTCAAATTTCACAAACTCAACACAAATATTCCACAACACATAGCTACACATACTCCAGTACACACTCACTACACATACACACACACTTTATATATACACTCCAGCTGTATACACACACTCCAATACACGCATAGTATCATAGTTTATATTTAGTGATTTCAATTACTGGGTATCGCTAGTCCACTTATATCGGGTGATCCAAATATACCCTTACGTTGTGTTTGGTACATAGTATTAGACTTTAGGAATGAAATGACTATTCCTTAGTAATACCCATTCTTTTGTTTGATTTGTGGGAATAAAATTTTTTTCCTATTCTTAAGGAATAATTAATCCCATGATTAGTCATTTCTAAATAAACCAATGTATTACTCATTCTTTTACCGTCGATAATCGGCCTAAATTAAGTCGACGAAACCGGATGGTCCTCTTCCTCTGCTTCTCGCTCCTCTCATCGTTCAGCCCCAGACTTCTTCTCTCCTCTCATCTTCTCTCTTCTCCTCCCTTCACCTCTATGACTTTTCCTTCATCAGCGGAAAGCATGACAGTCCATCCCTCCCCAGCCATTGAATAAACTTCTTGCATCAAAGGGCCCTCTGAAATCACCATTTGCCCACCAGCATGGGTAATTGGCTCAGCATCACCAACGGGCTTGAATAGATAGGCTCCACTTCCTGAACTAGAGTACACACCTATTTCTTCACCAACAACATTTTGTGAACCATCATTGCGGCCTATTTTTTGCAACAAACCAAGCTTTACATTGAAGGTAAGTTTTTGATGTCGATTCCGGATTTCAGCTGTGTCGCCTTCTAAATTTGAGCATGCATATGGAGCAAGGCACGATAGATTGCTGGATGACGTGAAAATTTTGAGTCTTGTTGGTTTGGCCTTTTCGCATCCAACAAAACCGTTTGCAACATAATACGTTTGCAACCCCATGGCAGGAACCGAAGCTTTCCAATAGACACGATGCCTTCCGGTAAACATCTTTGCTTTTATCACAACCTCATTTCTAGTTCGTTCCAGAAGATTAAAAAGGACCACTGTAATTGGGTTGTGGTGATTTGGGTCTTACTTTGAAGGTGTTTCAGAAAATTTTTGACAGAAGCATGGTTTGCTAGATTTCTATGATTGATGGGTTTTTTTTATAATGATAGACCCTATAGGCTATAAAATTATTCCAGAAAATGGTGGAATATGTATTTAACAATTTCTAATAAGTAAATTTCATGCATTGAGCAACCTTTTATGAGGACTGTAAGTTGGCAATTTTTTTTTCGGAATGTAAATTGTAAGTTGTCAATTAAGTGTTCCTAACATTATTTGTGGGTCATAGTATTTGAATTTGATGCAGTTAACCCACATGTTAACTCACAAATTTGTGACCACTCTTGTTTAATCAAATACGAAAACGATAAGGAAGAAGTTTATTGGAACCTTTGAAGTTATGTAAATGATTTGATTTTGATGATAAGGGATGATATTAAAGGTGTTTTATTGGTCATTTTGGCCGTTATTATAGTGTTGATTTGTTTGAAATTGGATAAGTCCTAGTAGTTGTTATTTCTGGAATCCTGAAGTATTGGATGGACATGGATGCTGAGATTGCTGAAGACTTTATGGTTTTGGCTGCCTCTGAAATCAAGGATAGGATTGTGCAAAGTTCATACCTAATTTAAGATTATTATTTATTGAGCCCGAATTGGATAACTTGATTTCAACTCGAGCTTGCTCGAAATCAACTTGAACTTGCCTGAAATCAACTCAAGTAGTACTCGGGTTGACTATTCCGGGTTAGGCTGAAGATTTTATACATAGAGATGGGTCAGGGTTGATTCTTCAATCCGTCCAAGTTGCACCTCTATTTATCCATAGGTTGATAACAGAAGCATTATAGTTAAGGAAACAAAGTGTTGTTAAACTATTCTCATATATAAAGTTTCAAGGGGAGGGGGGGGGGGGGGGGGGGG
>CAUOFW020006192.1:294129-351476 GCA_963454935.2 Ilex paraguariensis | reverse complement strand
CCCCCCCCCCCCCCCCCCCCCCCCCCCCCCCGCCAAAAAAAAAAATAAAAACACACACACATAAAAAATTGCCTCCAAGCCTCCTTAAATATATGATAAAAACCCTAGCATTTTACCATTTCAACACACAAGATAAAAACCAGCATTTTATGGTTTCCACCTATGAGACCTGATCATGCATTTCATACATATTAGCATAATTATGTGGACTAATTACAATTATGTGAAATTATTTATTGGATAGAATTTTGTGTATGAAAATGGTATTGAGTTAATTTTAAAATTTCTTAAGAATTTGAGGGGAGGCAAGAGAAATTATTAAAGTTGATTGAAATATCTTTATATATGTGTCAAACATAAGGTGGTGGGTCTTTCAAGTGCATGTGTGGGTGTGTGACGTGTGTGTGTGTGTGTGTGTTTGACTAGGTGTAGAAAAAGTGGGTGTGTGTGTATAATGTAAAGAGTAAAGGTGTGTGTGTGTGTTTAATATAGAATTTAGTGTGTGTGTGTGTCTGGTTCTTGCTGGAACCGTAAGTGAGGGTGAACAAGAGTAAAAGAGAGGAAGAATAAAGAAAACAAAAAGAAAGAAAGAAGAACTTGGGGGACTTCATGCCAAACTAAAAGTGAGAGTAAAAACAAAGGAAAGGAAGGTATGTATGATTACTTTGGGTATGCATGTATATGTGGAGGTTGTTTTATTTCAAATTAGTGACTATTTTAATTTACTTTCATGTACTGTTTTAGTTAATTTATGGACTATTTTAGTTTGTTTCAAAACATATTTTTGGGAGCCTAAATTAAGTGTATTAAACACAAATTAGTGGGCTGTTGTATTTTAATTTTGCAACAGGTTTTTGTGAGTTTCATTAAGTGTATGAAATGTAATTAACAGGCTGCTAAGTAAGGGTTCCAAATGGGTATTAAACCAAGGGTGAGGAAAATGTGGAAAATGGTCATTTGAGATGGTCGGTATATTTTTCGAGGGCTAGGATGGAACCGAAATTTTGGGAATCAAAGGGGTGGTTTAAAGGCTCAGTTAGGGACTTTTTTGCATTGATTAAATGTGTATGTGACTTTAAGTGTAGTGGTTTTCAAAGAAAAGTACGATAGAAATTAAAAATGGGTGCCGGTAACGTCAGAACCCTAATTTCTAAATGTTGTTGTTACATGTGTGAATTTTAATCTAAATGACCTGAAATTTTGCATGCATTACTTTTAAATGTTGCTTGATGTGATAATGTAAATTTAGAATGCAAATGAATATAATATCCGGTGCGAAATGTACTAAATGTAGGAAGTACAATTTTTGGAATTCGGGGTCGAAATGTGTGGAAATGGACCCCAGTCAATGTGTTTAACCTATTTGATCCTAATTGTGATTAATGTGAGTGATGTTTGAAAATTTGGAAAGAAATATGATCCCTAAATCTAATGTGCTAGTATGTGAGTGAATAGTGCGGTAACCGGGGTTACCGGGGCACTTTGAGTATATCATTTTACATGCAGTTCATGATTAATTATTAAATGTGTAAACATATTGATATAGTAATTACAAATGTGTTAGATACAACGGATGAGACAGTTGGTGTTCGAACTAATACGATAACACCGGAAGGATCCATCGATAGAACTGAAGGGCTATAGATCGGTGTATTTGAGGTAGATGTATATCTTTATATGTTTTCAAAATGCTATTATAAAATGCTATTAGATGATAGAATTTAATAGCATTTCCCCAGGATTATGTGCTATGTGCTTATGTGATTGGATGATGCTTTGTATTGTGCATTGTGTATTGTGTATTGTGGAATGTGACGCACTGTTTGAGACAGGAGCGTCGATGCCTGATCACTAGGTGTGCAGTGGTGTGCTAGCACTGTGGTGTTCTCGGAAGGTTCGGGAGAAACGAATCCATGTGAGATCGATTACCCGATGATGGGTAGTATGGATGTGTTGTGGCTTGTGAATGCTTTGAAATTGGATTGATGTTATTTTTTGATACGTGTATTTACCTACTTCTGTGTATTACTATCATTTTTATTTCATATAAGGCATGTACACTCATTGAGCGCGTGGTTTAGTTCACACCCCTATAGCTTCTCCTTTTCAGGTACAAGAGAGGGAGACACATATTAGTCCACTGTCAAGAAGGATTGAGTTTTTTACAATGTTAGTATGATATTCTGTTCTTTATGTATTTATTTTTAAATGAGTCAATGATACTGGTTAGGGGACTATATAATTATTAGTTGGGGTGTATATTATGTTAATGAGAGATTATTATAGCAGGTTAATAGTATATATATTTGTAAATAGACTCAACAAGCATACTTTGTGATGTATGCTATGTAGGTGTGGAATTTTGTATCTGTCTATAACCTCAGAAACAAACAATTGGTACAAGTATTATATATGATACAAGTTTACCATCATGCTTATTAACTAAGGTGATGAGTGATATTTGTTGTACTTGTAAGATTAATTAGTGTTTATTTAATTTAGATTATATTTATGTAAACAGGTGTATCAAAAACCTAGCCGTGTCTTATCCTTGGGAGACTGGGATGGGGCATGACCCCCCCCCCGGGGGTTTTTTTTTTTAATTTTTTCCCTTTAGATCATATGTAAATAATGAATTAACTGGAGAAAATATTAAATAGAATAATCATCAATTAAAATGATATATCACTAACTCTTAAATATACCAAATTACTGAAATTAGTATCTGAGATTTTGGAAGGTACTATGTACGTTTGTTTTATTAAAAATGAAAAAATAATGCGAAACAATATTAGAATTATATTATTAGGCATATTAAGTTTTGATAGGGACCCATTTTAAATTTTCACTTGGGGCCTTAGATCAAACTTATAAAGAAGAAAGCACATAGGTAGAACAAGAAAAGATAAAAAAAAGACCGTTACTGTAACATTCCATAATGATAAAAATAGTTACGAGAGTCTGATCTACCACTGGTTCTTTTGATCACGTGATGGCCATAGGATTTAAGGTTTTGGAAATGTAATTTTTGTTCTCAAAGATGGTGCCAACTCTGGATCCCAAAATATGTCCCCTATTGATAGCAGAGAAAATGATGATCTAACCACCTAGAACGATGATCTGACTACCGACAATCGATGCTCCAGCAAAACAAGTCGAGGGCCATAAGGGCTCCGGCAGTCGGCCCTCTGATTATAAAGTCAAAAGGAGTAATGGGAAGAAGTTGCATTTGGTTGTGAGTGTATTACTTACTTGGTTGCTACATGATCTACCCTTTTTATAGGTTAAGTAATTGTATCGGTAATAGATCTTCAACAATTATTTGCATGAAACGTCGTTGGAAGTGGAACTGAAGCTAGCTCCTCGTTTAGCATGGATATCTCAACTAGTTTGAATTAATCAAGACTGACCGAGTTTCTAGGCTAGAGTGTTGGCGAGTAGGGAGATTCCTACCAGAGTTGACCTTACTGTTGAGGTTATGTTGTAATTAGCTCTTAGTTAAAGGGTCTTGCCTGTAATTAGTTTATCCTATTCTATTAGGGTTGTATATATACCATGTTAATGAATGAAATAAAAGGTTATTGTTTTTCTCCCAACTTTCATGGTATCAAAGCCGAACAAAATTTCTTAACCCTAATCGTCAATCTCATCTATCATCATGGGTGAGAAGATTGAATTATTTGGATCGAAAATAACTCCGGTGTTTGTTCAAGCTAAAGGGCCTTTCAACGCTGGAATCATTCTTACCGAATCAAACTACGATGTCTGGTCCCAAATGATGGAGATGCATATTGCCGAGAGGGAGAAACTCTCCTATATTGACGGAAAACCCAACAACCAGCTGAATCCGATGCTGAGTATGGAAGATGATATTCTGAAAATCAAAAAGTGAAAAGGTGGTTGTTGATATCCATGACCCCAAAAATTATGAAGCGTTATTTACGCGTATCCACCGCCTGTGAAATTTGGGTTGCCCTATCAACTGCTTTCTATGATGGCAATGATGAACTCTAGGTATACTCCTTGAATCAAAAAGGCTTTTACTGCGAAACAAGGGGAAAAACTCCTCTCTGTATATTATGGGGAGTTATGCGAGCTTTTCCGTGAATTGGATCACCATTATAAAGTAATTATGGAGAACCCTAATGATATTGCAGTGTATAAGAAATCCATCCAACGACAACGGGTACACATTTTTCTTGCCGGATTGGATGAGGAATTTGAACAGGTTTGTGGAGAAGTCCTTCGCAAGGACTCTCTCCCAACTTTGAAGGAGTGCTATGGGATAATCCGACGTGAGGCTGTTTGTCGGGCCACTATGAACGTGGAATTAGAAAATATGGATTCCTTAGTCATAGTGGCTCGCAATCGGCCAAACTTAAAATTATAGGAGCAATCTCGCCCTCAACAGACTTAACCCCAAGATCAATCGCGCTCGTATGCTCGCTCTCGGGGTACTAAAAAACATGTTGGTTACCTAGAGTGGTGGGATCACAACCGTGATTCAAAGAAATGAGGGGTTGGTCGGAATGCGACGGCCGCATTAACGGAAGGAACGGTAGATGGAGATAATGAAGTTGCCAAACATGCCACTGCATTGATAGCAACGATAGGTAACAATATTGGTAAGGCTTTAAATATGTCTGTACCTGTTTTGAATAATACATGGATAATTGATTCAGGTGCAACTGATCATATGACATTTGATTCTAACCAGATTTTATCCTTAAGCCAATCTTCCCAGAAATGTGTGTCAACTGCTAATGGTGCCTCCGCTCCAGTTATTGGAGAAGGGGCTGTGTCACTTATAGATACTTTAAACTTGGAGTCTGTTCTAGTTGTCCCATCCTTGGAATATAATTTATTATCAGTTGCTTAAATAACCTTGACCTTACACTGTGTTGTGACTTTTTGGCCTGATTTCTGTGTTTTTAAGGACATCCGAACGAGACAAACGATTGGTTATGGTGTTAGGCGAGGGAAGCTGTACTACCTGGATCTTGTGTCAAAGAGTTATGACAAGCTAAGCAAGGCATTGGTAGGGGATAGTTTTGTAGGGGAGAAGAAAAAAACTGAAATTTGGTTGTGGCACCGATGTTTAGGACATGCCTCATTTGGTTATTTGAAGAAGTTGTTTCCTAGTTTATTTTCCAAAGTTGATATTTATGTTTTCCGTTGTGAAGTGTTTGAACTTGCGAAAAGTCACTGTGTTTCCTTCCCAGTAACTTTAAATAAAAGTCTCATTCCTTTTATACATATTTATTCTAATGTTTGGGGTCCATCTCCGGTTATTACCATGAATGGATCACGTTGGTTTGTCACATTTATTGATGATTGTACTAGGATGACTTGGGTATGCTTAATGAAGTATAAAAAGGAGGTGAATTTGTTGTTCCTGAAATTCCATACCATGATTTAGACTCAATACAAAGCACAGGTTCAAGTTCTTCGTAGTGATAATGGCGGAGAGTATATGTAGTCTGAACTTCAACATTATTTGACTACACAGGACATTGTTCATCAAACCACGTGTACTTCCACACCCCAACAAAATGAAGTGGCAGAGAGAAAAAATCGGCACTTGTTGGAAGTTGTTTGTGCTTCCTTGATTGAAGCTCATATGCCTGTGTCCTATTGGGGTGATGCCCTTTCCTCAGATGCATACCTCATTAATCGTGTTCCATTCAGCACTGTTAAATTTCAGACACTGTTTCAAGCTTTACAGGATGCTACCAATGCTCCCACTGTCCCTAATTTGCAACCTCGTGTTTTTGGGTGTGTTGTGTTTGTCCACCTTCATAAACATCAACAGAGAAAATTAGAGCCTAGAGCATTGCGGTGTGTTTTCTTAGGGTATGCATCTCATCAGAAAGGGTATCGATGTTATCCTCCCACAAAAGTCATGCATATTACTTTGGATGTGGTTTTTCATGAAGATAAGATGTATTTTTCACTTCAGTTTGATCTTCAGGGGGTGCATCACCAGACAGAAGTTCAAACTCAGACTCAGACTCAGATTTATGATTCTTATAATTATGAAATTCTGAATTATGATTATGCTGAAGTATCTGAAGATGTGGATACATGTGTGAGCAGTTTGGATTCAAGTAGTGTGGAAGACCCTTCTGTTATTGAAACGACATCATTGTTTGAGCCTCCCTCACTGCAACCCGACACACATAACCAATCACTCCCTGAGGATGTCCCCGAGTCTATTCCAAACTCTCTTAGAAGAAATCCCCCTCGTAGTAATAAAGGTATTCCTAAACCTGTGTATGAACCTGAACTTACTAGTAAGGTGAAGTATCCCATGAGTCAGTATGTGTCCACCCATCGCTTGGTTGAATCAAATAAGTCATTTGTGAATCAATTATCTGTTGTATCTATTCTTGAAAGTGTGCAGGAGGCCCTTGCTGATCCAAATTGAAAAGTAGCGATGAATGAAGAAATGAAGTCCTTGTAAAAGAACAAAACATGGGAGCTTGTTGATATCTCGTCCGAAAAGAAGCCAGTTGGGTGTCGATGAATCTATACCGTTAAGTATAAAGCTGATGGTACCATCGAACGATTCAAAGCTCGACTGGTGGCGAAGGGATACACTTAAACATATAGTATTGATTATATGGATACTTTTGCACCTGTGGCCAAGATCAATACTGTTCGTGTTTTGTTGTCTCTAGTTGTGAATTTAGATTGGCCATTACAACAGTTTGATGTGAAGAATGTTTTCCTGTATTGTGACTTGACGGAGGAAATTTATATGGATCTCCCACTTGGATCTCTAGCTGTGAATTTAGATTGGCCATTACAACAGTTTGATGTGAAGAATGTTTTCCTGTATTGTGACTTGACGGAGGAAATTTATATGGATCTCCCACCTGGATGTCTTATGCAAGGAAAACATGAGAGGAAAGTATGTAGCTTGAAGAAGTCATTGTATGGATTGAAACAGTCCCCTAGAGCCTGGTTTGGAAGATTTACAAATTCCATGAAAGAATTTGGATACAAACAGAGCAATGCAGATCATACTTTGGTTTTGAAACAACAAAAGGATAAGATTACTGCATTCATTGTATATGTGGATGATATGGTGGTTACAGGAAATGATCATGAGGAAAGAGAGGCTCTACAGAATTACTTGTTCAAAGAATTTTAAATGGAAGATCTTGGTTCATTGAAATATTTTCTTGGGATAGAAGTTTCTCGATCTGGTCGAGGAATTTTTCTGTCTCAAAGAAAATATATCCTAGATTTGTTGAAGGAAACTGGAATGTCAGCATGTGAACCCGCAGATACTCCGGTGGAAGAAGGGTTGAAGTTATGTATTGTTTCTAATCAAGTTCCAGTTGATAAAGGAAGATACCAGAGACTTGTAGGGAGATTAATGTACCTGGCACACACAAGGCCAAATCCTACCTACGCGCTGAGTATTAGCCAATTTATGCATAATCCTGGAGAACAACACATGAGGGCAGTGATGCGAATCTTGAGGTACTTGAAGTCTGCCCCCTGGAAAAGGAATATTGTTTTCCAAGAGTACTGATTGTCACAAAGTTGAAACATATACGGATGTTGATTGGGCTGGGTCCATTGATGACAGGCAATCCACCTCTGGTTATTTCACCTTTGTAGGAGGTAATCTTGTTACTTGGAGAAGTAAGAAGTAGATTGTTGTTGCTCGTTCAAGTGTAGAAGCCGAATATCGAGGTATGGCCCTCGGTATTTGTGAAGTACTATGGCTGAGACAACTTTTAGAGGATTTGGGGTATCCACCAAAACAATCGATTCAAGTGTACTGTGACAACAAGGATGTCTGTGATATCGCCCGTAATCCAGTCCAACATGACAGAACAAAACATGTGGAGGTTGACAAATTTTTTATCCAGGAAAAGTTGGAAGCAAAAATTATCGAGTTACCCAAGATTCGATTTGAGGATCAACTGGCGGATCTCCGGACCAAAGCTGTGTCAAATAAATTGTTTTCCAAATTTGTTGACAAGTTGGGCATATGTGATATCTATGCACCCACTTGAGGGGGAGTGTTGAGTATGTTGTAATTAGCTCTTAGTTAAAGGGTCTTGCCTGTAATTAGTTTATCTTATTCTATTAAGATTGTATATATACCATGTTAATGAATGAAATAAAGGGTTGTTTTTCTCCCAAATTTCACTTACCAAGCTGCAAAGCTCACAAGCTAAGCTCGTGTCCACGTGTCCAGCTAATGCCAATTTTTTCATTATCATAACTCATAGTTGCTTTCTAAAGTCTAAATGTTATGGATATTTATTAATCGTGACTGGTTCAAACACTAGTAGGCTTTAAATTTAAGAAAATTGCATTTTCACATTTCTCACATAAATAATGAAATGGAATTGTACTTGAATGATTTTGTGATAAAATATAGGTACAATTATTGAATATTTAATAAAATAATATTTTTTTTAACATCCAATTAATCTAACAATTGATTAAGCAATAAGCCATGCCTACGAAGTTCACACCCTCGCCCCTAATTGCACTAGGCCCTTCAAAACTCAAACTTTTATAGGCTGGAAATAACGAATACTAGATAGTTTAAACTCAATGTGGACAGAGCGGCCCAAGGAAACCCAAGCCAAGCAGGCGTAGGGGGACTATGCAGAAATTCAGATGCACAGGTAATGGTTTGCTTCTATGCAAACATTGGCATAACTATGAGTTTGGGAGCAGAATTGTGGGCGCTAAGAATGGGTCTACAATTAGCCCTCCAAAACTGCCCCTCAAAGTTGGAGGAGGTCTAAGTGGATGCTCAAATAGTGATAGAACTTATCAACAACCCTCATACTGAGGACCACCCACACAACACTTTGCTCAATGACTGTAGATGGCAAGAGGTGCTACTCAAATAAGAACCGAGGGAAGCCAATAGGTGTGCGAATATCCTTGCAAAGAAGGAAGCCTCCCCCGTACTGTGTAACTTTTAGCTTATGCCTTATTTTACCCAAAAAAAAATAATTTATTACATGATATTCATAATACTCGTGCTTATTTCTCTTGATAGCTTGCACACACTCCCCCATGTACTCCATTTGTTTGTCACTTTCGAATCTTCTTCTGGTAGGAGAAGCTCTAGTCGGTTCTTATATTCTTGAAAATTTCAACTTAAATTACATTAAATTTGATATCAACTTTAGTTTTGTCTGTAAAAAATTCAATTTTAATTTCAGTTGTAAAATGGTTCAATTGCTCGATTTTAATTTCAATTCTTCAACTTCACCAATGACTTTGAGAAGGAGTTGGATTTTACTTTACTTGAGACTAACATTTCAATTCTCACTGTTTATTTTTCTATTGTAGAAAATTTTTTAAAAAAATTATTAAAAAAAAAATGAAAAGGTAGAAAACAATTCCAAGTTTGATTTCAAATTCAAATATATAATAACAATTGGTGAGTTACCATTACAATAAGCCCAGAATGCATATGCCTATCACAGTAGGTCCAAATATGAAAACAAACAAATAAATTCTAAACTAATGTATCTACAATATGTACAGATCAAATCTAAAATTCAACCCTAAATAAAACTATAGATAAATGTAATTACGATGTATTTTTCATAAGAGGGAGGAAAGTGGCAAGAGGGAAGAAACTAAGGAGGCAATGGACAGACTGAATCCCAGAGTCACAACTGAGGAAAAACAGTACTACCCATTAGCTAATTCCTAGCTGATGCCCATTTAGGAACAACAGTAAATAAAGTCTGTGTGGCAGTGAGTAAAAGTAGTATGATGGCAGCAGCAATTGAAATAACTCCCCAAGGACTATTAAAATAGTTTCGCCTCAATTTGGCCATCCATCGGTTCACGCGTTTATTGCAATGAATGTTCACTTTAGTGAAGATTTCAGCATAATGAAAGTGGTTGTTTGGCGTTGTGACAGCATCAGTAATCTTGTTAAATATGTTGGAAACCACTTCACCATCACCTAACCAATTATCAATAATTCCCCGGCGACAAAGTATGTCAACATCTTTTGGAGAGTCGATGAGGTTATCCAGGAATATCACATAGTCGGTGACATATCTGAAATCTGTATCTTGACCATACTGCTCGTATGCAATGAGATTTCTGAAGAACGTTTCTGTTCTGTCTTCGATTATCAAAGGATGTATTTGCATAACTCCATTATCAAACTTGATATCAAACAAACTACATTTTTCATTCTTCACAAACTGAATACCTGCCTCTCTAAGCTCTGTTGCACAATGAATGAACTGCCATTTTTTTTTGTGGGCCATGAAATTTTCACTTGTGTCGTTTCCTGCAAATGAAGGAAGCCAGTTATTGTGTATTAACCCGAGCAAATGCTTAATATTTTCTGGTGAACTTCCTTCAAAACTTTTTCTATGTCCTACACCTGGTAGAAGATCGCGGAAAAAACGCAAGGCCAGATAAATGAACCTGTGATGATGGTTTGGAACTTCAATCATGTCGAACAACTTGCAAAGAACAAAGAATGGAAGCTGGTTTTCGAACAACATCAAGTCACGTTGCAAGCTGTTAACAATCCAGTCCATTCCAAAAATAGGATCATGCTTGTCTCTCAAGTGAATATGCTCAAACTTTCGGATCAATTCAACGATGAAGCAACCATCCAGTACCATCATTTCAACCAATTCATTTTCGTTCACGCCTATGAGTTCTCCATAACATTTACGAGTATCTTCTTCTAATAACCTCATAGCATCCACATATTTCTTCATAGTCTCGTTTTTTCGTTGAAGAAGTAATTGAAAATAGTGCAACTTGTGTTTATTCATCACCTGTAGTGTAATTTTACTACGATGATAAGGACCAACTGCAATAATCTCTGGTTCATAAGCCTTTTCATTCACATTGCGTAATTGGTCATGAACTCTAAAAATACAACACTTAGATTGTAACGGAGAGAGACGATTAAACTTTTCACCAATACTAACACAAACCTCGTCCACTCCCTCGTTGGATTGCATATTCGCTTAACAAGTAAATTAATTACCTGTTCCATAATACAATGAAAAGCTTGTCATGAGAAGACAAGTATATGACAGAAACCCTGAATCAAGAATCTCTAACAAGCCATAAAAGAGGTCAAACTAATGAACTAAACAAGTCTTTATGGTTCACAATTATAAAAAAAAAAAAAAAGGTTCACAATTGGCTATTTTAAATCTTATGAACTGATGTTTTACTCTTTGCTTGGCTTAAAGATATCATTTTTACCTTTGAACATAAGAGATAGCATTAATATTTGAAGGAAAGTATAGTATCATAATGCAACCAGTAATATTAGACTGACCAAATTTTTGGACCAAATTTGGAGTCCAAATGACATGACAATTGACTTGGACTTTTTTGATTGGTGTAATGTTATTTGGGCCCCAATAAAAACTTCAAATAATCAACTGTCATGTTATTTGAGCTCCAAATTTAATCTCAAAATTTGATCAGTCTAGCATTATTATAATGCAACATTAGTTGCTATTCTATTTTCACCCAAAAGAATTAGACCTTTAAGGAGCAACTCACCAGAAATAATTTGAAGGGTTCCAAAATTTTGCTTTACACGTACATTTTGACCCCTCAATTATGCCCATGTGTCATATTGTCCCCTCAACTATCAAGTTTATCTCATTGTACCTTTAACTATTATTACTGATTTCAAATTGCCCCCTCAAATATCACATCTCTCATGTTGTACTTCCAAATATGGTTATTAGTTGCTAACTATGCTTTTACATAAAATCTCAATTAATTTAATGGTAGATCATTAAATATGATTAAAAATTAACAAGACTTGAAATTAAGAGGATCGAAATCTTAGCACATGCACAAAAAATAGTTAGAGGAGGTAAATACAACCAATTATGCAACAAATGCAATTTCATCATACTTTCTATGATTAGCATGATTCTACCATGAGTATGACAATTCACATATACAACTACCAAAAAGATCATAGTTTTTATCAAACCAAAAAGATCAAAAATGAAAAGAAGGGCAGAGTAGATAGAAAAGAAACTCACCTGCTAAACTTCCTTGCTCCTCTATCTGTCTCTCTGAGAAAAGATGCTCACCTGGTAAAACCTCCTTATTCCTCTCTCTCTGCAAGATCTTCGCAGATCGAAAAACCAAAGATGAAGAAATGTGTGAGACACACTCGTTTTGTTGACAATGGGTTGTGGTATCTAGGAAACGTTGACTGGATGGTAGAAGAAGAAAAAAAGAAACTTCGTGGAAAGCAAGCACAGGCCAGCACAAGGGCCCCACTAATTTTTAAAACAATCTCCTTAGCCAGCCCAGCTGCCCCTAATTACTCTGCACCCATGCTTAATCGTTAAGTCTCGTAACAACTCTCCCCCCTTGAACTCCTCCAAATCCTCCCAGGTCAACTTCGGTTGGAGACAACCCTTCCCAATGAATTAAAATTTGCTGCCCATCCTTATAGGTTCGGTGGTCTTTTTCCGTTTGGTACGCTAAAAAATAAAAAAATAAAAAGTTAAAGAGATAAATAAAATATTATATTTGGTAAAAAAGTAAGAACAATGAAAAAATAGGTAAATGAATTTTTCTTCTAACTCACAAAAATCAATCTCTCTAAAATCAGAAGGAAAGTGGATACATGAATTTCATATATAAATATAATAATAAAATATGTATTTATATATTTTTTTAAATTTAAAAATAAAAAATTTAAAAATTTTAAAAATTAAAAATTAAAAAAAATATTTTGTCCATCTTAGCTAAGGGTGGAAATTTGTGACTCAACACGATGACATGACTCGAACTCGACACGAATTTTATGATACAAATTTAATTATAACTCGATACAGCTCATATTTAGTTCAACCAGTCAAATCCAAAATTAACACCATCAATCCGTTTATTTAAGAATAAACACTTTCTTTATTTTTTCGTTTATATGGTAACACGAAATTAACATATTTATCTAATATTATAGACATAAAATATTAATTATTTGTGACTATTTATTAAATACTAACATAATTATTATATAAAAAAGATATTTTTACTTATTATCATTATTATATTTATTTAAGTTAATTTTTAGTTTGTAGAAAAAATATGAGCATGAATTTAATTAAGTGAAAATAGAATATTAGAGTTAAATTTTTTATTCAAAATTTATTTGGGTCAATACGAACACGAAACAAAAATAAACATGTCAACTTGATTCGACACGACACGATTAGTTAAATGAGTTGAGTTAAGTTTGACTAATATTCGATACGAACCTGCAATGACTCAACACGACTTGATTGTCACTTTTAATCTTAGCAAACAAAAAAAAAANGATCATGCTTGTCTCTCAAGTGAATATGCTCAAACTTTCGGATCAATTCAACGATGAAGCAACCATCCAGTACCATCATTTCAACCAATTCATTTTCGTTCACGCCTATGAGTTCTCCATAACATTTACGAGTATCTTCTTCTAATAACCTCATAGCATCCACATATTTCTTCATAGTCTCGTTTTTTCGTTGAAGAAGTAATTGAAAATAGTGCAACTTGTGTTTATTCATCACCTGTAGTGTAATTTTACTACGATGATAAGGACCAACTGCAATAATCTCTGGTTCATAAGCCTTTTCATTCACATTGCGTAATTGGTCATGAACTCTAAAAATACAACACTTAGATTGTAACGGAGAGAGACGATTAAACTTTTCACCAATACTAACACAAACCTCGTCCACTCCCTCGTTGGATTGCATATTCGCTTAACAAGTAAATTAATTACCTGTTCCATAATACAATGAAAAGCTTGTCATGAGAAGACAAGTATATGACAGAAACCCTGAATCAAGAATCTCTAACAAGCCATAAAAGAGGTCAAACTAATGAACTAAACAAGTCTTTATGGTTCACAATTATAAAAAAAAAAAAAAAGGTTCACAATTGGCTATTTTAAATCTTATGAACTGATGTTTTACTCTTTGCTTGGCTTAAAGATATCATTTTTACCTTTGAACATAAGAGATAGCATTAATATTTGAAGGAAAGTATAGTATCATAATGCAACCAGTAATATTAGACTGACCAAATTTTTGGACCAAATTTGGAGTCCAAATGACATGACAATTGACTTGGACTTTTTTGATTGGTGTAATGTTATTTGGGCCCCAATAAAAACTTCAAATAATCAACTGTCATGTTATTTGAGCTCCAAATTTAATCTCAAAATTTGATCAGTCTAGCATTATTATAATGCAACATTAGTTGCTATTCTATTTTCACCCAAAAGAATTAGACCTTTAAGGAGCAACTCACCAGAAATAATTTGAAGGGTTCCAAAATTTTGCTTTACACGTACATTTTGACCCCTCAATTATGCCCATGTGTCATATTGTCCCCTCAACTATCAAGTTTATCTCATTGTACCTTTAACTATTATTACTGATTTCAAATTGCCCCCTCAAATATCACATCTCTCATGTTGTACTTCCAAATATGGTTATTAGTTGCTAACTATGCTTTTACATAAAATCTCAATTAATTTAATGGTAGATCATTAAATATGATTAAAAATTAACAAGACTTGAAATTAAGAGGATCGAAATCTTAGCACATGCACAAAAAATAGTTAGAGGAGGTAAATACAACCAATTATGCAACAAATGCAATTTCATCATACTTTCTATGATTAGCATGATTCTACCATGAGTATGACAATTCACATATACAACTACCAAAAAGATCATAGTTTTTATCAAACCAAAAAGATCAAAAATGAAAAGAAGGGCAGAGTAGATAGAAAAGAAACTCACCTGCTAAACTTCCTTGCTCCTCTATCTGTCTCTCTGAGAAAAGATGCTCACCTGGTAAAACCTCCTTATTCCTCTCTCTCTGCAAGATCTTCGCAGATCGAAAAACCAAAGATGAAGAAATGTGTGAGACACACTCGTTTTGTTGACAATGGGTTGTGGTATCTAGGAAACGTTGACTGGATGGTAGAAGAAGAAAAAAAGAAACTTCGTGGAAAGCAAGCACAGGCCAGCACAAGGGCCCCACTAATTTTTAAAACAATCTCCTTAGCCAGCCCAGCTGCCCCTAATTACTCTGCACCCATGCTTAATCGTTAAGTCTCGTAACAACTCTCCCCCCTTGAACTCCTCCAAATCCTCCCAGGTCAACTTCGGTTGGAGACAACCCTTCCCAATGAATTAAAATTTGCTGCCCATCCTTATTAGTTCGGTGGTCTTTTTCCGTTTGGTACGCTAAAAAATAAAAAAATAAAAAGTTAAAGAGATAAATAAAATATTATATTTGGTAAAAAAGTAAGAACAATGAAAAAATAGGTAAATGAATTTTTCTTCTAACTCACAAAAATCAATCTCTCTAAAATCAGAAGGAAAGTGGATACATGAATTTCATATATAAATATAATAATAAAATATGTATTTATATATTTTTTTAAATTTAAAAATAAAAAATTTAAAAATTTTAAAAATTAAAAATTAAAAAAAATATTTTGTCCATCTTAGCTAAGGGTGGAAATTTGTGACTCAACACGATGACATGACTCGAACTCGACACGAATTTTATGATACAAATTTAATTATAACTCGATACAGCTCATATTTAGTTCAACCAGTCAAATCCAAAATTAACACCATCAATCCGTTTATTTAAGAATAAACACTTTCTTTATTTTTTCGTTTATTTGGTAACACGAAATTAACATATTTATCTAATATTATAGACATAAAATATTAATTATTTGTGACTATTTATTAAATACTAACATAATTATTATATAAAAAAGATATTTTTACTTATTATCATTATTATATTTATTTAAGTTAATTTTTAGTTTGTAGAAAAAATATGAGCATGAATTTAATTAAGTGAAAATAGAATATTAGAGTTAAATTTTTTATTCAAAATTTATTTGGGTCAATACGAACACGAAACAAAAATAAACATGTCAACTTGATTCGACACGACACGATTAGTTAAATGAGTTGAGTTAAGTTTGACTAATATTCGATACGAACCTGCAATGACTCAACACGACTTGATTGTCACTTTTAATCTTAGCAAACAAAAAAAAAAATTAATTATTTTTATTTTTCATCCAGCCTACCAAATACAAAAGAAAGAAAGTGTATCATTTCTATTTTTTTTCATTGAAAATGTATCATTTCTACTTTCTTTCATTGAAGGATAAAAAGTGTATTACTCATATTTTTCATCCTTCCTACCAAACAAAGCATTAGGAAAATGAAAAACCTCCTCACTTGTTTCCAAATATCCTAGTAAATTAGGCGTTAACAAAGCTACAGGGCCCAATTTTGTTTCAAAGAGGAAACATGAAAAACAAGATGAATTTTTGAATCTTCTGGCAGCTCCAATTTGTAAGCCACCTTACCTATTTTTTTGATAACCTTAAAGGGGTCGAAATGCGTCGGGGACGGGTAGAGGCCAATCCTTGATTCTTCCTCTATGCTACGGTCATTTGGCGATACAGACGTAATTTTAGATAGACCCATTCTCCTTCGTCAAACGTGCTATCAGTCCGCTTGCCATCATAAATCCTTTTCATCCTCTAATGTGCCTCCTTCAAATTATCTCTTTCCAACAAAAATTTCTCAATAGATTCTATTTGCGAAGTGCCCTAAACATAGCTTAATAGATTGGGTGGTTCATGTCCATACACAACTTCAAATGGGGTCTGACTAATGGAAGAATGAAATCTGGAATGATAACAATATTCTATCCAATGACAGCCACATTACCCACTCCTTGGGCTTAGAATTAGTAAATCAATGCAAATATATCTCAATTGTACGATTAACAACCTCTATTTGTCCATTCATTTGCGGGTGATAAGCAGAGCTAAAATTAAATTTAACCTCATTTAGTTTGAACAATGCCTTCCAGAATAAGCTAGTAAAAAGAGGATCCCGATCACAAACTATGATTTTTGCCATTCCATGTAGCTTAAAAATGTGATCAAAAAATATCTAGGGGCAGTTGCCCCTACTGAAATTTTTAAAAAGTATGGGGTGTAAGTATAATTTTAAAAAATTTAGAATTTAATAGACATTTACCCCCACTAAAAAGTTTTAAAAAATTTATGGGGCTTGTAGCTCTCCTTGTGTTTTATTGTTTTATGTATTGAATTGAAATTGGGGTTTGTAGTCCTCTATTTATTTTTATATGTTGAAATTGGGATTTGTAGTCATCTTTTATGTTTTATTTTTTAGATATTTAATTGATATTGAGGCTTGTAATCATCTCTTGTGTTTTATTTTTATGTTGAATTGAAATTGAGGCTTGTAGCCCTTTCTTTTGTTTTATTCTTATATGTTGAATTGGAATTGAGGCGTATAGTCCTCCATTATGTGTTAGATTAAATTATTTTGATTTGGTGGTTTGAATAATTTTATTGTGATAGGTTAAGTAAGTCCTATACCTAGGTTTAGTTTAATAGAATAGTGATAGTTTAAGATAGTTTTTATTATTTGTTAAAAATTCACTGATGAATACTAAGTGTATGACTTAACAAATTAATTTTTAAAAAATTAATTGAGCAATTGAATGAGAGATCAATGGATGAACAATTGCTTGGTTACATATGTCGAGAAAATAATTTTAAGTACCATTAATAATGAAATTATCATACAACACTTTCAAAATATGAAAACTCTTAAGGAGCAACTATAAATATTTATAAAATGTTCGACAATTTGGATTTTCTTATTATAGACTCAATATATGATTGAACTCATTTTTTTTGTTCAAATTTTTTTTGTTAGGTCTTATAGATAAATTTATAGTGAGTTTTTTTTTTTGTTGGCTATTTTTTTACATCGCTCATGTATATGAGTTGTACCTTTAATTGAAGTTCTATTAATAAAAATATATTTTTGTAAAACATTTAAAATTTTGACTATTGTTGCCCCACTAGAGAAGATTTCTGCCTACGCCCCCGGAATAAAATCCATGGAAATATCCATCCAAATATATCGTGGAATAGGTAGAGGACTGATAACCCAACCGGCCTTGTGTGTTCAATTTTGCTTCTCTAGCAAGTGTCACATTCTTGAATAAACTTCTTGATGCAATTCTTCATCCCTCACCAATCGAAAACTTCTCACACTTGCCTATCATGGTAGGAACAAACGGAGAGCTGGCCTTCAGATATATTTTGTTCTTAAAAAGTATCACCCCCCTTTTTTAGTTCCCAGGGACCCATAACTTCACCCTGCACTATCCTCTTAACCAAAATTTGTAACTCCTTGTCCTCTTTTACCTCTTCCTTTATAGGACTTACCCAAAATTAAATGCTCTCTTCGGTAAAAAAAAAAGATAAAAGTTAAAACATTTCTCTCGGCACTATTAGCAAGTCCTTTTTCTGTCTCTCTTTCACATAATAACTTAAAAATAAATTAATTTTTTTAAAAAATAATATTAAAAATCAAAAAGGTCTTCATTTAATGTTTTCACTTTATGCCTCAAATTTGATTGAACCACCACTGACAATAGGTTGAGTATTCTGCATCTATAATGTGCCTATACTCGTCCCTTACGCATCAAGCTCCACCACAAACCCTTGGGAAAAATCAGGCAAGAAACCATTACCTCAATTTTTCCTAGGTCCATGGCCACTCCCTTGTGTGAAATGATATGCCCCAAATAAATCACTTCCCTTTGACCATGTAAGACGAAGTATTAAAATTAAAGAGGGATAATATTATATTAATAGTTCTCCTAAAGTGAATAAAATGATGGTAAAAAATTAGAATTATTGTTGAAAAATTAATTATGAAGTTCGAGTTTCAAACGTATTAACTTTGGGAGTAAATTGAGTTTTGCAGATGTTTGAGCTTAAGAACGGTGGCTAAGTAATTTTATAAATATTTTTAGGTCAAAAAAAAAAAGGTTTCCATTGAATTCGGAATATCGAAAAACATTGGAAGAGATTATGTAAATTGTATTAGAATTTTATAATTATTCTAGAGTTAAAACCTGATTTGGAAAAGATTTTGGTAGAAAGGAATTTTACATTACCTTAGTATTTTGGCAATAAATTTTACCTCAATGTTCGATTGACATAAAGTTTTTATAATAGAAACTAGATTTCAAGGGCTACAAAAGTGTATTTTAATAAAATTTCGTAAATCGGTAACTAGGTCAAAATCAAGTGAGGGGCAAGCTGTTACCTGCACCCATACAAAAATTCTCTATTTTTTAGCTTATAAACACCCTAGGGTCGCGATCTAAAGTGTCGTTACTTATCTTTTGAACCCTAAAAATCCTAGGAAAGTTTGAGGAGACGAAAAGGAGAAAGAATGGGCTAAATCTTGAACGATTAACACGTAGTAATGACAACAAAATACATTAGGATCCAAATCTCAGAAATCAAGGTAGGGGTTCTTTCTCAAATTCATTTACCGATGATTAGGGTTATATAATATATCTTTTTCGTCCTTATTATAATATAAATAATTGATTTACAATGGTTTTACGTTCTTTTGAATCTATGATTTATTTCTTAAACAAAATACATGATTTACTTCCAAGATCTATTCGTTCTTTATTTAAAAACCTAACTCTTGATTCCTGCTCCATATATGTGATAGATCTTCAACGTTTTGACATTCCTTTTTAAATGTGTTTCAATTCTTGAATAAAAACATGGTTTTCATCCAAATACATGTTTTACATTACAATATTTTAAGTCCTTGATTACAAAACCATAGTTCTTGAGCACTATCAATTCAAATATATTTTCTATGGGATTTCTTGCATGTTTTATTGAATTATTCCCTTGAAAAAGTGATGGATCCATGATTCTTAATTGTAGTTGTATTTTATGAAAAATGTTGTTGTTATCTCTTGTATTGGTTGGTGTGATGAACGTGAGTTACACTCAAACACGTATCGTAAAGTGTTAGAGGTTTTCCTGCCTTGAAAAGTTTGGTGGTTCCCTAACACTCGTAGGGGATTTAGTTTCTTGCAAGGCTAACCACTAATTGTCCACGTAAGTTCGAGATTTGGGGCTAGTATACTATTCTTAGGAAATGATACATCAATCCTTATACGTTGGTACATGTCCTTCCTAAAGTGTTGTTAGTGTTGTGGTCCTGTGGGGATTGATTTGAGATATTTTGTGTTTGTGGGTGAACAAGATAGATTCGGTATGTAGATTCACAATAGTCCACCTAGATACATGAGATATTATGTTATGAATTGTAATTTTTGTGAATGATTCTATTTTATTATGAACTCTACTATTTTATACCATAAACTTGAGATCTCATTAAATGCATTGTTTTACTCCAAAATTATATATATTATTTTACAAATTGTGAATTACCTGTTTTAATGATTTCTAAACCTTATTTGGGTTTGAGAAGGTTTTTCTATTGAGCTTTATTATTCACCCTACTATAACATCTTTCATATTTTAGTATTGAGGAGAATCCAAAGTTAGATGAGTTGGTAGATTGGGATGTTGAGGGGATCATGATGTGGATCCAGTTGTGGAAGTTTGAGAATGAATTTTAGTCTATGAAGTTTATATTTGATAGTTTACTCAAGTTAAGGATTATTTATGTTTTTTTTGGGGATTTATCTAATCAGATGTTGGATTATGAATGATTTTATTTAATTAATGGTACTTTAGTGTGCTCTCACAGTTGGATGTTATATAGATAGTCAATGCCTTCTAGGGTGGATTTTGGGGCGTTATAGACGAAACTGACATTTCTCCTTCTTCACAAACAATTGTTTTTTCAAGTTCTCCAAGCACAAATCTCACATGCGCCAAATGATCCTCCAAACAATGACTATATATTAAAATATTATAGCAGAACACCAAAACAAATTCCCAAATAAAGATTTATATACCTCGTTCATCAAGGATTGAAAAGTGGTTGGTGCATTTGTCAATTCAAATGGCAATGCAACTGGTATCATGAGGAACTCATAGTAGCCATAATGAGTTCAAAAATCCATCTTCTCCACATCCTTGGGGTCCATAAGAATTTGGTGGTACCTGCTATGCAAATCTAACTTGGTAAAGAATTTCGCCTCATATAGTTCGTCAAGTAACTCATCAATAACTGGAATATGGAATTTTTCTCTGATTGTAATGTTATTCAAGGCCCTGTAATCTATGCACTTCCTCCAAGAGCCATCGTGCATCTTTACTGAGAGTATTAGAGAAGAATATGGGCTCGTACTAGGCCTGATTACCCCTGTTTCCAACAATCCAATCACCAATGTTTCGATCTCATTTTTATGATAATNCCTGTAATCTATGCACTTCCTCCAAGAGCCATCGTGCATCTTTACTGAGAGTATTAGAGAAGAATATGGGCTCGTACTAGGCCTGAATACCCCTGTTTCCAACAATCCAATCACCAATGTTTCGATCTCATTTTTATGATAATAAAGATATTGGTATGGACGTGCATTTACTAGTCTAGCTCCTGAAGTTAGGGGAATTTTATGATTGTGAGCCCTGTTTGGAGGCAGAACTATAGGTTCCTGAAACAAGCCACAAAAATCTGTCAACAACCCTCGCATCCTCTCATCAATGCAGCCCCCTTCTTTGTTGTGCTCCAATCCCATTTGTATAGCCCATACCCAGCAAGCCCTTTGGCTTTGCTAATTTTCTTAATTCCCTCATCCTTCCCAATCACCTTATTCACAGGCCCTCGTGTCACACAATTCCACCAATCGACCATGGAAAAAAAATCGCATCCATACCTCTGAGAACTCCCATATGATTACCAAACGTCTTCAACCACTCGGTTCCTAACACAACATTATAGCCTTCTACAGTGAAGTGAAAATCTAAATAAAATTCATTCCCTTATACTGTAATTGAGACCCCTTTGCAAAATCTGTGACTTTCGATTGTTGTTACATCGGCCACATCGACCTTGAATTTCTTATCCTTCTCTATTGTGAAGCAAAGGGCAACAACCATTTCCACATTAAGGAAGTTATGTGTGACGCCCCTAAAACCGGGAGTCCTTTGTCAACCATTGATCACCCATCAACTTGCGAAAGTACCCTTGATTGTCATACAACCCGACATCACGCTAATAGCATCTCCTTAACCAAGATCATAACCCATTAACATACTTTATCATTTATCAATCCATGGACCTTTATAATATCAAAAATTTGAAGTTTTAAGAAAACCTATCGGTAGAAGTGTTCAAAAACCTATTGGTAGAAGTTGTTTACTGGAATCCTATTTTTAAAAAATCTGAGAAAACCTACTGATAGAAAGTGACGTTCTATTGGCAGATTATGCCTACTGGTCCACATCTACTACTAAGTGTGTCCAGTTTTCCCCTGTTTCATCTGTTTTCGATTCCAATCCATTCCTACCATGTGCAACACCAACCTAAACTCCCATAACATGAAGTTTTACATAAAACATGGTTCATACAAGTTCCATTACAATCATTTTCATATGATGACATGTCCAAAAACGAATTTCACAAAATTTTTACAAAATAAGGTTTAAAAGCCACAGGTCCTTGAGGCTCCAAATGTGAGCCGTCCACCATTGTATAACCCACACCTGAAATATTTTTTCATAAATGGTGAACCATGCTTAATAGGGTATCTCATAAAGAGGCTACTTCCTAACCTAAGTGCATATAAAATATTCACATGCAATATTCAACAAACAATAACCATTCCAAACAAGAATATGCAATCCAATGTTGGAAATTACCATGTCATGCTATGAAATGAGATAAAACTTACTCACACACTTCAACCCGAGCCTTCACCGGCTTCCTCAACATATTCATATGCCATGCGTGCAATTCCAGGCATTCCACGCCCCTTGCCATTGATGTTACACATCCAATGACTATTTAAAAATCTCAGAGTCTTTCTTGGGGTGGGTATTTGTGGACTTACACCAACAGAAACCCAATTGACATGGAATTTCTTTCACCAATGGTTCCGTGTACACCGACACACTTTATAGACTAAATCAAGGGAGTGCGTATCCTAATCACTAGGTCTTGCACCCGATGGACAGTTTAGGCCTTCTCACTAACCCCGATTCAATTTTCAATGCAAACCGTGTGACTCAGCCGGATCTTCGATCCAACTTTCCCAAGCCCACTCATCATCCACCAAAGTGTAGTGTTTGATGAAAACTATGAACCCACACCCACACTCATGCTTTATGCCCGTGAATGTAATGTCTCTGTGCAAATGCAATGTAATGTATAATTGCAACAACAATGTCATGTCCAATATGTATGAGTGCCTTATAAACAATCTCAATCACATTTCAACATACACCATGGTTAATTATATCATAGACATATAATTTTCATAAATCCACGTAATCTCAATACATCATCTAGCATATATCGACATCTATATTCAACTATAATTTTTCAAGCATGTTATACATAATCTATGCAAAACACACTTAATTTCAAATAGGCATTAAATCAAACACCTTCAAGACACCAAATCATGAAATGACATAAAATGCCCAATTTCATCGCACAACTTAAGAAATCATAATAAGTAATTTCTACATACCCAATTCAAGATATAATTTATTCTACCAATTGTTAATACTCATTTCATCAATTTACAACAATAGGCAAGTGTTAAATCCATCTTACAACCTATCTATTTCATATAATCACCCTAAGTTGGAAATAAACCTAGTTAGGATGAAAATCCTACCTCTTGAAGCGTAAAACAACATTAGGAAGTTCCAAGAACCCGAAATAAGCTCTAATCCAAGCTTTTAGCAAAATTCCGTTTCTTGAAATTCGGTGAAATTCTTTCTTTTTTGGTACGTAGGCATAGCTCTCATCGTGTAAATCAACTTTAATACTTGGCCCGAAAGATTTCGACCAACAGAACTACGTAGATTATAGAGAGAAGTCTTGAACTCTCTCTTTTTCCTCTCTTCCTCTCTCCAACGTAACCTAGCAGAAAGAATGGGGAGAAAATCTAATTTTATCCCCAATTTATACCCTTTAAATGTTTGGTCCACATCGCGTCACACGTTTCTCTTTTTCGGGTCCAATTTTGTTCTGAAACGATAAATTTTTGCCCTAGTTCAAGTTCAAAATATTTTTGTATGAAATTCCATTAAATTATTTTTTAAATTTTAAAATTAATTCTATATCCTGTTTTTAGGTCATACGAGACCTTATTATCTCGTAAAACGCAAAAAATTTGACTGTATCAGAATTCTATGAAATTTGTTTGGGTAACTAGATTTCGCGAGACGAATCTAACGGTGAAGTTCGTTTCGTCATCCAAACTCTAGAAAAAAACAGATTTTTAATTCATATCGTAATGACAAATTACTATTTTGCCATTTTTCATAAAAATTCAAATTTATAGTTTTACATTCTCCCCCCTTAAAAGAATTTTGTCCCTGAAATTTACACATTCATGCACACTTAACTGCATGCATATGCAACAAGTAATATAATACTTATCATTACAAAAATGTAATTCTATCCATGAACAAGAACGGATAACTAATACGTATAGTGTCCTCACGCTCTCATATCGCCTCTTCCACACCTCAGTGCTGCTACAACACCTTCACCAACCTCACGATCTTGCCTCGCAAAACCTGCTCTTGGCTATCCATGATATGCACCGGTCTGTCATCGAAGGTCTCATCTGTATCAACAATCAACTAACTCTAATCCATCACAAGTGTCGGATCTAGGGCTTACCTCTGGAGCATGGAGACATGGAACATAGTGTGAACACCTGATAAGTTCGATAGTAATATCAACGGTAAACAGCTGTACCAACCCTTTCGAGTACCTCGAAGGGCCCGATATACCTTGGCGATAACTTTTCTCGCTTTCCAAACCTGATCACTCCCTTCTTAGGCATCACCTTTAAGAAGACGTGATCTCACACCTCAAACTCTAGAGGTCGTCATCGTATGTCGGCGTAGCTCTTCTGTCAGCTGTAAGCCGTGAGAAAATGCTTTCGTATCAAATCCACCTTCTTTGAGGTGTCTCTAACTAAATTTGGACCCATAGAGAGTCTTTCTCCAACTTTCGTCTAACAAACTGGAGAACAAAAATGCCTCTCATAAAGTGCCTCATAGAATGTCATCTGTATGCTCGCCTGATAACTATTGTTATAGGCGAACTCCACTAAGGGTAAGTTCTCTTCCCAACTACCCTTGAGATATAGGACGCATGCTCGTATCATGTTCTCTAAAGTCTAGATGGTCCTCTCCAACTGACTGTTCGTCTGTAGATGAAAAATTGTGTTCATCATCAACTGTGTCTCCATGACCCACTGAAAACTCTCCCAAAATTGGGCCGTGAACCTAGGATCCCAATCCAATACTATAGATACGGGCACTCTATATAGCCAGACAATCTCTCATATGTACAATCGGCAGAACACCTTTAGTGTGAAGGTCATCTGTACTGTCAAAAAGTGTACCGACTTCGTAAGCTAGTCCACTATCACCCACACAGCGTCATGTCCCCGCGATGGCTGTGGCAAGTGGGTCACAAAATCTATCATGATGTGTTCCCATATCTACTCAGCCACCTCCAAAAGCTGGAGCAACCCCGCGGGTCTCTGGTGCTTTTCCTTGACCTGCTAACACGTGAGACATCGACTAACGAAATCTCTGACGTGCTTCTTTATCCCACTCTAGTAGTACTGGCAACAAAGATCATGGTACATCTTCATGCTACTGCTATGTACAACAAAACGGGAACAATGAAACTTCCAAAGGCTCTCATATCTCAGATCCGTAGACTAATGAACCATTCTTAAACCGAAGACTACCATCCGTATGAATGACCGAGCCATCATCACTTGTACCCGACTGTACTCGGTCCCTGATGGATAATATCTCTGTGTCCTATCCTTGGGACTCAATCACTCTACTCAGTAGGGAATGCGTAGGCACCAAACTCGCCAAAGTGTCCCAAGCCTGACCCTTCTAGTACAACTTGAACTGTCCCACAGTCTCGAGTATCTACCATGCCAAGGAAGCCACATTGGTCAAGACTCCCTATGACTTTCGACTAAGTGCATCAGCCACCACGTTTGCCTTACCAGGATGGTAGTGCAAAGTGAAGTCGTAATCCTCTAAATACTCCATCCACATGCGTTGTCTTATGTTGAGCTCCCGTTGAGTGAAGATGTACTTTAGACTCTTGTGGTTCAAAAATACCTCAAGCTGCTCACCATACAAATAGTAGCGCCAAACCTTCAGAGCAAAGACAATGGCCGCCAACTCCATGTTGCTCGTGGGATAGTTCTGCACGTGGTTCTTTAACTGACGAGAACCATAAGCCACCACCCTTCCGGGCTGCATTAATACACAACTAAGTCCGTCTTTGTAGGCATCACAGTATACCGTATACCTCTGTCCCCTCTCCGGAACTATCAAAATAGGAGTTTAAGTAAGCATCCTCTTCAACTCTTGGAATACCGTATCACACGAGTCATCCCACTGAAACTTGACTTCTTTCTGGGTTAATCTCGTCATAGGTGCAGCTAGTTGGGAGAAGTCCTCAATGCATCTTCTATAATACCCTGTCAATCCCAAGAAACTATGTATCTCAAAGACTAACATCGGCCTCTCCCAACTCATGACTGCCTCAACCTTCTCCGGATCAACAGATACAACCGAATTCGACATCACATGTCCCATAAATTTCACTTTCGTAAGCCAAAATTCAAACTTATTGAACTTGTCGTACAACTTATGGTCTCTTAAGGTTTGAAGAACAATCCTCAAGTGACCCTCTTGCTCTCCCTTAGACTTGGAGTAGATCAAAATGTCGTTAAGAAAGACCACGACAAACTGATCTAGGTAGGGTTGGAACACTCTGTACATGAGATCCATGAATACTGCTGGGACATTCGTGAACCCAAAAGGCATCATAGTGAACTCAAAATATCCATACCGCATCCTAAATGCCATGTTAGGGATATCTGCCGCCCTAATCCTCAACTAATAGTAACCCGTGCGTAGATCTATTTTGGAGTAGATCTGCGCCCCTCTAAGTTGATCAAATAAATCACCAATTCTCGACAAAGGATATCTATTATTGACAGTAACCTGATTCAAATGCCAATAGTCTATACATATCCGAAGGGTCTTGTCCTTCTTGACAAACAACAACGGAGTGGCCCAAGGTGAGGTACTCAGTTTAATAAAGCCCTTGTCCATCAATTCTTGCAATTGAACCTTGAGTTCTTACAACTCCGCATATGTCATTCTCTGTAGTGTCATAGAAATGGACAATGTACCGAGGTACAACTCAATGGTAAAGTCTACATCCCTATGTGGAGGTAATCCCAATAGTTCGTCTGGAAAGACATCCTTCTAAGATAGACCCAACTCCTGTCTCGCCTCATTCTCTAGGATAAGGCTTGGTAGTTAACCCATCAACTATCCATGCCTATGGGAATCATACATTACTTGGGGTAAAACATCATATTTCTACCCTGAAACTTGAAACAAACACCCTCTAATGTATAGGTAGTGACCCTCTTTCGATGACAACTCAATGTGCCATAAACCAATCCACCCCTAGGTTGAAATTAAATTCCGACATGTTCATGACCCTAAGGTCCATGGTGAGTAGAATCCTCGAGATCTTTAACTCACAATCTCGACATATCTAATCAATACTCACCCTAGCTCCTAGAGGAAAACTCATATGCAATGGCTTTTCCAAAGTCTCAACGTCTAAGCCTAAATCTCTCACACATGATGTAGAAATAAATGAATGAGATGTACTAGAGTCAAATAATACCCTTACCCACAAACGAGAGAGTAGAAATGTACCCTGAATAACTGACTAATCCACTGACTCAATCTAAGGTGTGATGGCGCAGACATGCCCCTGGATCCCTGAAATCCTTGCTTATAAGCCTTGTCCTCGGCCTCAACCCATGCCCTAACCCATCTAGTCTAATTGTGGAATCCCCGTACGTGAAGTAGTAGGGGCCTGTGTAGCACCCTGAAGCTGATACTAGCTTCCCTAGCCAATGATGGGGTAGGGAGAAATAAAATGAGTCTGTGTATGTCCCACCGATGATTGGGACTGGGATGCCCAATAGCTCTGGAATTCCTGCCTCTGAGGACAATCTCATTTCATGTGACCTAGTTGGTGACAAATGAAACATGTCCTTTGGCCTGCCTGGTTGGAAGGCCTCCAATTTCTCCCACCTTGGGAGGAATGACCTTGGCATTGGCCTTGATAACCACAGCCCTGTCCCTAATATCCTTGCGGAGTAAAAGTCCTCTACTTCTTTCCCGAACTCGAAAAAGATAATTGACCCTCCTTCTTCTTGTCCGTAGCTCCCGACTCTAGATGCTCCTTGCATCATCTACCTCTCTCTCAATGGTCATTGCTGTCTCGACCATCGAGTCCAAATCTTGTAGACGATGGCCCACAATCCTCTCCCGGATGGAAAATTTCAAACTATCCTCGAATCTCCTTACTTTGGTCATGTCTGTGGCCGCGTAATCATCGGTAAAACGGGCTAACTCAATGAACTTGGTCATGTACTCCATCATCGTTATAGTCTCTTGCTTCAAATCTAAGAATTCTTGGGCTTTCGCATGTCGAACAGCCGATGGAAAGTACTTGCCCCTAAAGAGCTCCCGGAACTCTTCCCATGTCATCGCCTCTAAGTTCTTCGAGGCGTTTGCCCAATCCCACCACCAATGGACTTATCCTTCAAGCTGAAATGCAGCTAGCCTTATCTTAGTGGTATCGAAGATAATCTTTATAGCCGCTAAGATCTTGTCGACTTACTGGAATCAATGGTCAGCCACCACTGGATCCGCCCCTCCCATAACATTCGGAGGCTTGTGTGCCTTGTACTTTTGGAGGTTACTTGAGCTCTATTGGCCCACATTGGCACTATTCTGTGCAATGGTAGCCGTCATCATGCCAATAGCCTCCACAAAGGCTTGTTGGTCAAAGGCTGGTGGTGGTTGGTTGTTGTTCCGTCCACCTCCTCGGCCACATCCTTTTCCTCTATTTGTCATCTATACGCATGTCAAATAACAATAGAGCACTAAATTAGTATCACAAGATAGGGATTAAGTTTAAACTTTGAGATTTCTCTCATTATCTCGCTAGTAGAGCATGTGTCACCCACTAGTAAACATCTACACCCTGAACCATCCCATTCATTCTTTTTTTTTCGACCCCCAAGGTTATGTTCTCTAACCCGAGTGTCTCTTTCTCCATATACATTTCATCATAAATATTGTTCACACAACATGTAGTGCACAATGGATGCAATGCTCTATACCCATGCCCGCAAGCTCTAGGTAAATCGGGAACCTATGCTCTGATACCAACTAATGACGCCCCTAAAACTAGGGGTCTTTTGTCAACCGTTGATCACCCATCAACCCGCAGAAGTATCCGTGATTGTCGCACAACCTGACAACACGCCAATAACATCCCCTTAACTGGGATCATAACCCATTTACATATTTTATCATTGATAAATCTATGGTCCTTTATATCTCAATTCATAGTCATTCATGTCACATATAATCCCTTTGATCACAAGGAATCATTGCACAAGAGTTTGATAAAACATATCAAAAATTTGAAGTTTTAGGAAAACCTACCGGTAGAAGTGTTCAAAAACCTACCTGCAGAAGTTGTGTAGTAGAATTCTATTTTTAGAAAATCTAAGAAAACCTACCGGTAGAAAAGTGACGTTCTAATGGTAGATAATGCCTATTGGTCCACATCTACTAGTAGAAAAGCTCAATTTCCTATCGATAGGTGTGCCTAGTTTTCTCCCGTTTCATCCGTTTTCGATTCCAATCCATTCCAACCATTTGCAACACCAACCCAAACTCCCATAACATGAAGTTTTACATATAACATGGTTCATACAAGTTCCATTACAATCATTTTCGTATGATTACATGTCCAAAACCAAATTTCACAAAAGTTTTACAAAATAAGGTTTAAAAGTCACAAGTCGGCTTTTCTTCATCCTTAAGGCTTCAAATGTGAGCCGTCCATCGGTGTATAACCCGCAACCTAACTGCATCGGTGTATAACCCGCAACCTAGTTGAAATATTTTTTCATAAAGGGTGAGCCACGCTCAATAGGGTATTTCCTAAAGAGGCTACTCCCCAACCTAACTGCATATAAAATGTTCACATGCAACATTCAACAAGCAATAACCATTTCAATCAAGAATATGCAATCCAATGTTGAAAATCACCATGTCATGCCATAAAATGAGATAAAACTTACTTACGCATTTTAACTAGAGCTTTCACCAGCTCCCTTAACTCATGCATATGTTATGCGTGCAATTTCAAGCATTCCAAGCCCCTCGCCATTGATGTCATACATCCAATGACCATTTAAATTTTTTTTGAATCTTTCTTGAGGTGGGTTTTTGTGGACTTACACCAACGGGTATCTAACCGAAACGAAATTCATGGACTTCCACCAATGATTCCACATACACCGACACACTTTATGGACTAAACCAAGGGAGTGCGTATCCTAATCACCAGGTTTTGCACATGACGGACGATCCAGCTCTTCTCGCTAACCCCGACCCAATTTTCAATACAAACCGTGCAACTTAACCAGATCTTCAATCCAAATTTTTCAAGCCGACCCATCATCCACCAAGTGTGGTATTTGATGACAACCATGCACCCACACCCACACTCATGCCTCATGCCTCATGCCCGTGAATACGATGTCTCCGTGCAAATGCAATATAATATACAATTGCAACAACTATATCATGTCCAATATGTATGATTGCCCTATGAATAATCTCAACCACATTTCAACATACACCACGGTTAATTATATCATAGACATATAATTTCCATAAATTCACATAATGTCAATTTATTATCTAGCATATATCGACATCTACATTCAACTACAATTTTCTAAGCATGTTATACATAATCTATGCAAAGTATAGTTAATTTCACATAGGCATTAAATCAAACACCTTCAAGGCACAAAATCATGTAATCACATAAAATGCCAAATATCGTCACATAACTCAAGAAATCACATTAAGTAATTTCTACATACCTAATTCAAGATAGAATTTATTCTACCCATTTCTAATACTCATTTTATCAATTTATAACAATAGGCAAGTGTTAAATACATCTAATAACCTATCCATTTCATATAATCACCCTAGGTTGAAAATAAATCTAGTTAGGATGAAAATCCTACCTCTTGAAGCGTAAAATAAGGTTAGAAAGCTCCAAGAACCTGCAACATGCTCTAATCCAAGTTTTTCCAAAATTTTGTTTCTTGAATTTCAATGAAATTCATCATTTTTAGTACGTAGGCATAGCCCTCATCGTGTAGATCAACTTTGATACTTAGTCCGAAAGATTCCAACTAACGGAACTCCGTTGATCGTAGAGAGAGTAAACTCTCTCTTTTCTCTCTCTTCCTCTCTCCAACGTAACCCAGCAAAAAGAATGGGGAGAAAATTTGATTTTCTCCCCTATTTATACCCTTTAAATGATTGGTCTACANTTAAATTTTTTTTGAATCTTTCTTGAGGTGGGTTTTTGTGGACTTACACCAACGGGTATCTAACCGAAACGAAATTCATGGACTTCCACCAATGATTCCACATACACCGACACACTTTATGGACTAAACCAAGGGAGTGCGTATCCTAATCACCAGGTTTTGCACATGACGGACGATCCAGCTCTTCTCGCTAACCCCGACCCAATTTTCAATACAAACCGTGCAACTTAACCAGATCTTCAATCCAAATTTTTCAAGCCGACCCATCATCCACCAAGTGTGGTATTTGATGACAACCATGCACCCACACCCACACTCATGCCTCATGCCTCATGCCCGTGAATACGATGTCTCCGTGCAAATGCAATATAATATACAATTGCAACAACTATATCATGTCCAATATGTATGATTGCCCTATGAATAATCTCAACCACATTTCAACATACACCACGGTTAATTATATCATAGACATATAATTTCCATAAATTCACATAATGTCAATTTATTATCTAGCATATATCGACATCTACATTCAACTACAATTTTCTAAGCATGTTATACATAATCTATGCAAAGTATAGTTAATTTCACATAGGCATTAAATCAAACACCTTCAAGGCACAAAATCATGTAATCACATAAAATGCCAAATATCGTCACATAACTCAAGAAATCACATTAAGTAATTTCTACATACCTAATTCAAGATAGAATTTATTCTACCCATTTCTAATACTCATTTTATCAATTTATAACAATAGGCAAGTGTTAAATACATCTAATAACCTATCCATTTCATATAATCACCCTAGGTTGAAAATAAATCTAGTTAGGATGAAAATCCTACCTCTTGAAGCGTAAAATAAGGTTAGAAAGCTCCAAGAACCTGCAACATGCTCTAATCCAAGTTTTTCCAAAATTTTGTTTCTTGAATTTCAATGAAATTCATCATTTTTAGTACGTAGGCATAGCCCTCATCGTGTAGATCAACTTTGATACTTAGTCCGAAAGATTCCAACTAACGGAACTCCGTTGATCGTAGAGAGAGTAAACTCTCTCTTTTCTCTCTCTTCCTCTCTCCAACGTAACCCAGCAAAAAGAATGGGGAGAAAATTTGATTTTCTCCCCTATTTATACCCTTTAAATGATTGGTCTACATCGCGCCATACGTTCCTCATTTTCGGGTCCGATTTCATCCCAAAATGATAAATTTTTGCCCTGGTTCAAGTTTAAAATATTTTTGTATGAACTTCCTTTAAATTATTTTTCAACTTTCAAAATTTAATTTATATCCCTTTTTTAGGTTACATGAGATTCGATTGTCTCGTAAAACGTAAAAAATCTAACAGTGTCAGAGTTCGACGAAATTTGTTTGGATAACTAGATTCGCGAGATGAATCCACCGGTGAGGTCTCATCATCCGAGTTGTAGAAAATTTCAAATTTTCAACTCGTACCATAATGAAAAATGATTGTTTTTCCCCTTTTCATAAAAATTCAAATTTACCTGAGTTTTACATAATGGGTACTTCTCGAATCAACAAGGGTGATAATTTTTCTGCCATTAATCTTTCCCCAAACTCGCATCATTTGCGGTGTATGGTTTCCCATTATGGCGTACAAACTTATCTCGGGAATCTCCTCCTCTTAATTGGCTCCCTCTTCTACAGTGATGGGTGGGTCTTCTTCGTCTTCGACAAAACCTCCCTCCAAGTAAAACAACTGCTTGCAGCGATGCCCACGCGAGAATTTCTCATCACAATCAAAGCAAAGCCCTCGTTTACGCCTCTTCTTCAGTTTGTCGAGACTTAGCTTGAGGATCACCGGTGCTTTGTGTCGTGTAAGTAGTGTCGATGATAGCGATGGAGCCCCTAGTGTAGCGATGGTGGAAAATGAGCCCTTTCTCAAATCCATTGTGGGTCTCTTTGAGTCAAGGTTGTGGGCCTCATAAAGCCTAGCAAGGCCTGTGGCTGCAGATAATATGGTTGGGCCTTTAGCCAGCACGTTAATTCTTAGGTTATCCCTAAGCCCATTAATCCCACAACCTATGATACTACTCCTTCATATCCCCATTAATAACATCTTTGGCTTTTCTCTTTGCGCGATAAACCTGATATACTCTTGCATTGATCATTATTTTCCTTTTGAATGAATTCTTAAATGATGTAACTTGAATCCCAAGGTTATCTCTCACATCATCAAGATATATTTTTCCGAAATACTTAGAATTGACTTGTTGTCATAATGCCTACCACATACATGTTTCCCAGTTAATGTCTTAAGTTAAAAAGTACTAATCCCACCTATTGGAGATACATGGATTCTCCAATCACATCCATACCTACATGTGGTTGTTATCGTTTTGTTTTCATTCCTCATATATACAATATCATATCCATTCACCACCTTATACTCTCTATGCAGCTCTCTAAATGTCTGTGGTGATAGAAACTTCATGCCAACAACCAACACTGGATTCCTCATGTGGACACTCTCATTGAATTCAGGGTAATCATCACCCTCTTCATCTGATGACCCTCTTAAACTCTGTAATTCCTCATCATTCTCTGGCTCAGAATACCAGTTATCAACATCCACCTCAACACCACATGATTGTCTAACTTGGTCTTCATCTACCCCCACCAAGTTGACAATTAGCAGTAGTAGTTGGAACAATAACATTGAAAATGTCATCATTGTCACCCTCAAGATCTTCATATTGCCAACTTGGGTCATCACTATCAGTATCATCAATACTCTCATTTAATACATAATCAGGATCATCAGAGTCAGCTTCAACAGGTAATACATTAGTGTCAACTTTAGTCACCCCTTCAATAGGTAATGCATTTTCCAGATTTATGCCATAAGAACTTGACAAAATATAAGCATCTGCAACAAATTAATATCCTTCTCCACATATATGATAATAACTGGTAGACCTTTATATACAGAAATCATTTCAATAATCTTCTCAAACCCATGTCCAAACTATAACAAGGAAGCCCATAATAAATGACATTGTTTATATCATCTCTACCTACTATGGCATGCAAATCTGCTATCTCTATTATGATATTTTTCTAGATCACAATCTCTAATGTATTTTACCTTATCACATTCGTACCGAATGTGTGGCTTCCAAATAAAATATCCCCCATAGTGCATTTGAATAGTAAACTTATGCTCAATCATCCTACATTATAATAAATGGAGATATTAACAACTTTCTTAACTTATTTCATTATGAAACAAAAATCTGACAGGATGTAACATCTGGGACCACAACACAATATGCATATACATATAACAACTGACTCTGGAATTAAATTTATTTTTTTTTTAAAGTTATGATTTAAAAAGTCATAGTGGAGACAACACTACTTTAGGAAGATCTAGGACTACAACACAACTTGGACCACAAATACTACCATTCAAAATGAAAAGTGGAGAGCTAATATACAACTAATTCTTGATTTAAAAATTAAAAAGAAAAAGGTTTAAAAAGTCATGAATACCTAACAACGAGAAAATCAAATCATAAATAATATTTTGACAATCATAAGTATACACAGAAATTGAATATCAACAAGTAATCTAGTTAAACAGATACCTTAGGGCTCGTTTGGAAACATTTACAATTTTGGTTTCTCTTAAAAATAAAAAACANCTCTCATTTAATACATAATCAGGATCATCAGAGTCAGCTTCAACAGGTAATACATTAGTGTCAACTTTAGTCACCCCTTCAATAGGTAATGCATTTTCCAGATTTACGCCATAAGAACTTGACAAAATATAAGCATCTGCAACAAATTAATATCTTTCTCCACATATATGATAATAACTGGTAGACCTTTATATACAGAAATCATTTCAATAATCTTCTCAAACCCACGTCCAAACTATAACAAGGAAGCCCATAATAAATGACATTGTTTATATCATCTCTACCTACTATGGCATGCAAATCTGCTATCTCTATTATGATATTTTTCTAGATCACAATCTCTAATGTATTTTACCTTATCACATTCGTACCGAATGTGTGGCTTCCAAATAAAATATCCCCCATAGTGCATTTGAATAGTAAACTTATGCTCAATCATCCTACATTATAATAAATGGAGATATTAACAACTTTCTTAACTTATTTCATTATGAAACAAAAATCTGACAGGATGTAACATCTGGGACCACAACACAATATGCATATACATATAACAACTGACTCTGGAATTAAATTTNAGTTTCACATTTCTGATACAAATACAAAATCACTAATAGGTGCATGCTATCAAGCTCACCAATGCTGGTAGAAAGATTGGTTAAGTCAAAAAAAAAAAAAAAATTGGTTAAGTCCAAAAATTTTTTTTTTTTGGTTAGGTCGAATTCACTTGTGTGATTTCACTTTGATCCCAAGGCCTCTAAAAATAATAAAATAAAGTGTCGAACTAAAAATCAATATCCAATGAATGGAAAAATCCACAAGTTTCATAAACCAATTTATGAGGGATATTCTAATACAATGAATGGAAAAATCAACAGAATCTAACATGCCAATGAAAGTAAAATTAACTAAAACAACACTTAGAAGCATTTTGCTGTGGATTCAACATAGATTTCCATTGAATTTTTGGCCCTTAGCTTGCACTTTCTGAAGGCTCCAATAGCCATTTTTGTCACAGAACTCCTAAGTCCACTATGCTTTCAACTCTTGGAGACAACCCGTTTAAAATTGAAACTGTACGGTGATGTTAGGCCATCAGACAAAACCCATTTTTACAGTTTCTAATGATTTCTTCTTATGACGTTAATCAACAACACAACACACAAGAGATCAGCAAAAAATCATATCTATAACCAACAAAAATCAGAGAGAAAAATCAGCAATCAGATCTATAACCAGAGATAGGCAAAAATTAGATCTATAACCACCAAAAATTAGATCTATAACCACCAAAAATCAGATCTATAACCACTAAAAATTAGAGAAAAAAAATCAGCAAAAATCAAAGGGATGTACCTTCATTGACGCAGAGTAGAACAACTATTAATGTCTTCATTGAATAGGAGAGGCGCCTGGCGATGAAGAGGACAGTCGACGAAGAGGCCTGGCGAGGAAGAGGACTGGCGCAGAAGAGGAGAGGTGAGAGAGAGAGAGAGAGAAGCGATGAAGCTGAGAGGCACGAAGACAGGTTTGAAAGGTTAGGGTTAGGGTATTGCTATTTATATGAGTGTCCAATAAATGTGTCTTTTTGGTGTTAATAAGGTTCAAATCCTTGACCTCATTAAAAACAAACCTGTGTTAAACTTTTTTTTTTTTTTTTCAAAAATGTCTTTTTTTGGTTTTTGAAAATCGCCCCTTGTTTATAAAACGGTGGCACAAAAAAAATCGGTTTTTTTTCTTGTTTACTCTAAAAATAAAAATAAAAACGAAAAACAAAAAATTTAAACGTTACTAAATAGGACCTTACTTATCGCTTGATTTTCTAGGGAGAGGCAAGANTGTTTATAAAACGGTGGCACAAAAAAAATCGGTTATCAAACGAGTTTTTTTTTTCTTGTTTACTCTAAAAATAAAAATAAAAACGAAAAACAAAAAACGTAAACGTTACTAAATAGGACCTTACTTATCGCTTGATTTTCTAGGGAGAGGCAAGACCTGAATTTGGCAAATCCAACTTCTAGAAACCCTGGGTATGTTTGGCTATTAGGTTAAAGTGGGTTAACACTCGTATGGGTAGGCTAATAAAGTCATGGGTCCCACAAAACCCTTGTCTGGGAAGCAAAAATTGAGTGAGGATATAAATCTCAGGTCAAACCTTGACCCGAGTGCTACTGTATTTTTTATCCAAGCTACATGGGTTAAATATAACCCACCTCTCCCATGGGTTACAAACCTTGTCAACAGGATAAGAGATGCAATGACATTTTTACCCCCTACATAGAAAAATGTTCCTACCCTTTTCACTTCGTCCAACCATTCATCAAAAGGGCTCCTTGGCTGAGAAGGCAACGACAACAATGAAAGTGAAGGGGAATCTTCTGGGAGGTCTCTCGCTCTCTCTGTTGTCCGACGAAGGTCAGTGGTACATGTGTTCCCTCTCTTCGACNGCACATAGGCAACGACAACAACGAAAGTGAAGGGGAATCTTCTGGGAGGTCTCTCGCTCTCTCTGTTGTCCGACGAAGNGGCAACGACAACAATGAAAGTGAAGGGGAATCTTCTGGGAGGTCTCTCGCTCTCTCTGTTGTCCGACGAAGGTCAGTGGTACATGTGTTCCCTCTCTTCGACAGATAGGTCTCTCTCTCTCTTTCTTCAGTTGCTTCTTCATTTTTCTGTTAGTGGCAGCAGTGAGGTGGGGTTGGGCGCTATGAAACAAAGGGGAGGGGTAGGGATTCTAATTTTTTTTTTTACCCTTTTTTGTTGGGGATGGGTTGAGGATTGTGGTGGCTTTTGGTGAATGGAATTGTTTACATTTTTTCTTCTTCGTTTTTGTATTTGATGCAGTAGCGGGGTGTGGATTCCTCTTATGGGTCCCTATTGGTTCATCTAAATCAGAGGGGTGGGGATCTAATTCGGGTATTTTTTTAGTTGGCGAGGATGGTCTAATGGTTTTATGGGCTTTGAGAGAGAGTGGGTTGTTTAGAATTCTTCTTCTTCTTTAAATTGTTTTTGAGGTGGCAACTGAGGGTGGAGGGCTGGGTTGGGGTATGGTGCTAAGGAATGGTGATGGTCATGTGGTTCTGGCTGCTGCTGCCTTTTATGGGGTTGGCACTAATATGAATGCAAAGTGTAGAGCTCTGCTGGATGGTTTGAATCTAGTCTTCCAGTATGGTTTGAAGGCGTATCAGATTCTTGTTGAATCTGATTCGCAAGTATTGGTTGAGATGGTGTTGGGAAATATGGAGGTTACTTGGAGATGTAAAGCTGTCTTGGAGCAAATTTTGGCCTTGTTTGTTCAACTTAAAGCCAGAATTTATCATGTTTATAGAGAGGCTAATGGGATAGCTAACTTTCTAGCCTCATATGTTGTTCAGTCTCAATGCAGTGTTGATTTTTTTGATTCTAGTTTGTTGCCAGCAGTTGCTAAGTTGATTTTGAGTTAAGACCAATCAAAGCTACCTTCTTTGAGGAGGAAACAGGTCTTGGTTTTTGAAAGAAGAAGGCGGTTTCCTAATGGTAATGGTGGTCTTAGGAGGCCTTTTTGAAGGATTAAAACCTTGGTTGTAATTTTGAAATCTTTGATTCTTGTTTGCTTATTGTAATTTTTTTATTCATTCAATAAAATCTCTCTTTTCTTTAAAAAAAAAAAAAGGGTTGGGGTGGGGCAGTAAGGGATTTCCTCTAACAAAAAAAAAATTGCATAACAGTGGTTATATATATAAAGTTTTAAACTTTTGATCACTTCTGCATGTTCAAATCAAATATGAGCCATAGCCCAAAAGAAAATTGGTTTTAGGAAAAAAAAAAAATATAATCATGTGAGTGTTCCTAATTTCTTTTATTAACACCAAATTCAGATTTTTCGGTCCTGTTAACTCTTATGTTTTTTGTCTGGTTGTGCTTAATTGATTACACTCATAAACATCGATTTGCCCTTAGCCTATTTAGTTGTTTGGATGTTATTCAATTTTTATTTAATCATCTACATGTATGTCTTTTGCTGATTGTTCATGCCATCATAGGAGTTTACTCAATGTCATCACAGGAAAAAGTATGGGTAGGAACTGGGAAGTGCAACATATGTCATGCAATAGATTTTTGTGTATTGCTTACTTCTGGGCTGTTGGTTGGAGAATTCTTCTTATGGATTTTGTTGTTTTGGTGCCTCTTCTTTGTTTTGGAAGACCTTGCATCCCTCTGCCACTTTTTTTTTCTTTTTGTCCCTTGGTGATGGGCCAAACCTAAGGGCCCAACTCCAAGAGGTCCAGCTAGCCAAGCCCAGAGGGATCTGCACCCGGTCAAGCTAATCAGGTTCCAAGAGTTACATCAGTAGAGGAGCACACATGATCGTATAAGAGCTCATCCAAGAGTCTCCTCTACCACCTTGGAGCAAGGGTCGTCCAAGAGCTTCCTCTCCACATTGGAGTAAGGGAGCATTCATGAGCCTCATCCTCACAGCCTAGAGAGAATCAACCTCCCTCATCCTTGACCAAGTCCTTTGGGGAGCACCATAACTTCCTTGTCGGTTGAGGAGAGGAAAGGTCGCCAAGATATTTAGTTACTATTAAACGACCCAATCCGTTATGACCGCCAGACTAGCTATTCAATTAGTACACCAAGTCACTATAAATTGTACACCCTACCAACACTTGGGGGCATCAGACTCATTTGAGCATAATTCACTCCTCCCCTCTCAAAGCTTGTAATCTTGTGCTCTCCCTCCACACTAGAGATAATAAAATTCTAGCGACCCTTGCCATTTAAAGTGAACGTAGGTCATATTGACTGAACCACTATAAATCTTGTCTTCTCTTTCCCTCTACTTTACTGTATTTTATATTGCATACTTGACAGATGGTGTGCAAACCAATTTTGTACATCATTAGTTTGGCGCCGTCTGTGGGAACGACCAAGTTCTCACCTAAACATTTTCTTTGTTGAATCAAAGGCGATCACCACCAGATCCATGAATCAGCCTAAAGACATTCCACCACGACAGGAGGAAATGCTCCTCCACCCAATCCAGAGGAGGTTGCTCCTCCACCCAATACAGTCCTAAATGCACAGTAGATGCTGAAGACCATGCAACAGATTATAGCTCAGAACCAACAGATTTTGCAACTGATGCTCAAAGAACAAGAAGGAGCACAGCCTAGACCTCAAATTAAAAGAACTCCACACCCTTTCCATCAAAGAGCTCCCCACTTAGGTGATCCCCATCAAGGGGGCGCCCCACCTGGGGGTACCCCTAGGCGCCCCACACAAGGGGGCCCATCATAAGGGACCTTCACCTCCTCCTCCAGCTCCTGATCTCCATGGTGGAAACCCTCATTTCCAAGAGAACGAGGGTGAAAACCATTTCCATGATAGTTCCAGAAGACCTCCTCCCAATCACTGGGACCAAAAAATTAAGGAGGTGCAAAATCAATTGGGTGACGTCTTCAACGCCATGAAGGCACAGGGACCCGAGACAGTGGACTACCTCGTAAGTCAAACCAACACACCTTTCAAACCTGACGTGGTGAACTACCCACTTCCTCAGAAATTCAAGATTCCATCCATTGAAACCTTTTACAGGATAAAGGACCCACTGGACCACCTCGAAATTTTTGAGACCTTGATGCAGCTATACATCGTCCCCGACGAAATCATGTCCAGAACGTTCCCAACCAGCATGAAAGGATTTGCTCGACAATGGTTCGCCAAGCTCTCCCCAGCCTTTATTGGCTCGTTTACTGAGCTGAGCAGGTCCTTCGTATCACACTTCATTGAAGGACGCCACCACCAAAAGCCTGCTACCCACCTACTTAGCATAAAGCAGGATCGAGACGAGAGCCTGAGGAGCTACCTCACTCGTTTTAAGAAGGAGGTCTTTCAGGTCGAGGAGCCCGATGATAAGGTTAGCATGACCGCCTTCCTAGGAGGTCTCTGGTCATCAAGCTTCCTCTTCTTAGTGATGAAGCGCCCACCAAAGAGCATGTCAGAACTAATGGCAAAAGCTCAAAAATATATGAATTCTGAGGACATTAACAAGTTCAGGCGAGGTGAATCATCTCATTGGTCACCACAAGCTTTATCTATCTCTGCACTGCTCTCAAGCAAGCAGCCTAATTCCAGTTGAGCGACTCTCTCACGGGTCGCTAAATGCTTAGCCTCTACAATGTTCTCAAACAAGCAGCCTATATCTCCAGTTTAGCGGCACNTTATCTATCTCTGCACTGCTCTCAAGCAAGCAGCCTAATTCCAGTTGAGCGACTCTCTCACGGGTCGCTAAAAGCTTAGCCTCTACAATGTTCTCAAACAAGCAGCCTATATCTCCAGTTTAGCGGCACTCTCACGAGTTGCCAAAAGCTTAGCCTCTGCACTGCTTTTAAGCAGGCACCCTATTTTTAGCTGAACAGCTCTCTCACGGGCCGCCAAAAGCTTAGCTTCTACATTGTTCTCAAGCAAGCAGCCTACCTCCAATTGAGCGGCTCTCTCACGGGACGCCAAAAGCTTGGCCTCTGCACTTTTTTTTAGCAAGCAGCCTATCTTCAACTTAGCGGCTCTCTTGAGTCACCAAAAAACTTAACCTCTGCACTACTTTTAAGCAGACAGCCTATTTTCACCTGAGCGGCTCTCTCACGAGATGCCAAAAGCTTGCCTCTGCATTGCTTTTAAGTAGACAGCCTATTTTCAGCTGAGCGGCTCTCTCACGGGTCGCCAAAAGCTTGATCTCTACACAGTTCTCAAACAGGCAGCCTATATCTCTAGCTTAACAATTCTCTCACAGATCGCCAAAAGCTTGACATTTGTTCTGCTCTCAAACAAGCAGCTTATACCTCAAGTTTAAGGACTCTCTTATGGATCATCAAAAGCTTGGTCTCAAAAGGTGTAGCTCTCTCACAAGCAATCCTCAAACTCTGTATTTTCTATCATGCAAGCAACCTACCTCTTTCTCCAGATAATTATGTTAGATATTTTAATATTTGAAATAACATTATTTTTGTTATCTCTAGCTAGGCACTTGAAACTCAGGTCATCTGCAACCCGAGGGACTACATTAAATTGAATGTCAACAATCAGATCTCATTCTTTTGTGTCCATCTGGCACTGCTGCCTCGTTGCCACAGCACCTCTCGCTTAACACCTAGCACAAACAAGTTCTATTTGCGCTTGCCTCCAAACAACGCACCTCCATCGCGATCAACAAAATCGTCAGACAATGGCGCCCAGTACCATGGGCTCCTGTCCAGCGGTGCCCATCACCATAGGGGCCTTTGTAGTAGTGCCCGGGCGCCTCTCCATCAGCACCCAACGCATGGGGCATTCCATCTAACACCATAGCGCCTCCCTATGCCAATGGCAACCCCCACTCCAGCGCTCCTCATCTCAATTCCCGCGGCATGGGTCACCATCTCGGTCTCGGCATCCTCAACACCCAGTTTTTACGTGAGGGCCCTCCATGAACTCCCATTTGACAAGACTGTCAAGGCACCCATCCTGCTTGCCCGAGACTACCAAGGCGCACAACCTGCTCTACCAACATGGATCGTCGTCGCAGTAGCCCCGCTCACCTAGCCTGCTGCCTCTCTACAGCGCGTGCCCCAGCTCGTCTAGTTTGCACGCTAGCGACGTTTGAGGCAAGCCTATACACCTATGCGCCTCTCTCTCTCGACTGGCTTGCTCGCCAAGATTAGGGTCACCACAGCCTGGGCGCTCAATGCCTCCTTCTCACACACTCCAGGCGTGTACACAGCAGGTCACTCCCTTAAAATCACTACTCTCAACTCTCTGCTCTTCATCTCCGGGGACAACAATGATCTCTCCAAAAATCAAAAAGGAAAGTGAAAAAAGTAGTTTATATAGTCAGTGGAGTCCTACAAGTAAAAGGAGTCTACTGGAAGGAATGGGGTGGCCGATCAAGAGGAGTTTTCAAAAAATTCGGATTTAAAAAGGGCTGCACATTATATTGACCGTAACTTTTGATCCGAAACTCCAAACAGGGCTTATTATTTATAAAATTGAAGCTCTCGACGAGCCCTAAAAAACTCACTCCCTAAGGTAGTGAAAGACGTTGTAAAAAGTCTAAAAAAGGCTCAGAAACATCTGTTTTGGCTTCTCGAAGTTTTTTTTATAAAAAAAAAAATTTGCTGCTTGCCCAAGATGCTACCTGCTCGCCCAGAAGTTGTCTGGTCACCCAAACTGCACGTCCAACTCCCTATACATTATTTTGACTGTAACTCTTGATCTGAAACTCAAAATAGGACTTATTATATACCAAATCGAAGCTCTCAACAAGCTGAGCAAAAGTCATTACCATAGGTAATGAGCTTTTCAAACAAAGTCCAAAAAAGGCCCAGAAAGAGGTGTTTTGGCCTCCCGAAGTTTTAAAAAAAAATCTGCTCACCCAGAACAGTGATGTTTGCCCAGAAGGCTGCCTGCTCGCCCAAATTACTCGTCTAGCTCTCTGCTCGAAGTTTCGACTGTATCTTTTGCTCCGTTACTTCAAATGAGGATTATAATATATCAAATCGAAGCTCTCGGCGAGCCCTACAAGACTTATAATTTTTAGCTATGATTGATGTTGTTAAAAGTCCAAAAAAGGCCTAGAAATAGATGTTTTGGCCTCCCAAAGTTTTTTCAATTGTGCCGGTCAACCAAAAATTCAAACTCAACCGAATGCCCTCCTCTCCTAGTTTCATTGTACATAGAGCATTGATGGGCAAATGATGGGCCAAGCTCAAGGGCCCAACTCCAAGAGGTCCAGCTAGCCAAGCCCAAAGGGGTCTGCACCCAGTCAAGCTCATTAGGTTCCAAGAGTTATATCAGTAGAGGAGTACATATGGTCGTCTAAGAGCTCATCCAAGAGTCTCATCTATCACTTTAGAGCAAGGGTCATCCAAAAGCCTCCTCTACCACCTTGGAGCAAGGGTCGTCCAAGAGTCTCCTCTCCACCTTGGAGTAAGGGAACATTTATGAGCCTCACTCCTTGCAGCCTGGAGAGAATCAACCTCTCTCATCCTTAACCAAGTCATTTGGAGAGCACTATAACTTCATTGCCGGTTGAGAAGAGGAAAGGTCGCCGAGATATTTAATTACTATTAAATGGCCCAAACCCGTTATGACTGTCAGACTAGCTATTCAATTAGTACACCAAGTCACTATAAATTGTATACCCCACCAACACTTAGGGGACATCAGACTCATTTGAGCATAATTCACTCCTCCCCTCTCAAAGCTTGTAATCCTGTGCTCTCCCTCCACACCGGAGATAATAAAATTTCGGCGACCATTGCCATTCAAAGTGGGCTTAGGTTATATTGACCGAACCATTATAAACATTGTCTTCTCTCTCCCTCTACTTTACTATATTTTATACTGCATACTTGACAGGTGGTGTGCAAACTAATTTTGTGCATCATCACTTGGGTTGTCAAATGTAATGGGAGAATCCCTTTTGTCAAATGTTATTATGTATATGTGGAAAATATTTAATTTTGTTAGGATAAGCTACCAATTCAAACATAGGGTAAAATTGGATGGAGTCATGGGTAAAATAATAAACTACTATAAAATATTTTGTATAATCTATGGGGTCCACACAATTATATTTGTTTTCCAAACAAAGGTTTGGATTTGACATATACCCTGACCTTGGATTTANAAATTGGATGGAGTCATGGGTAAAATAATAAACTACTATAAAATATTTTGTATAATCTATGGGGTCCACACAATTACATATTTGTTTTCCAAACAAAGGTTTGGATTTGACATATACCCTGACCTTGGATTTAAAGTGGATGTATGGGTTTGGGTTAAATGAGTTAGGATATAAAAAAAAGTATCCTACCCTATCCAAACACACACCCTAGGTTTTTCCCAATTTCGAAGGCTCTCCAAATTACTCGGTCAACATCCAACTCAAACGACAGAGTTCTAGGTTTTTGGCTTATATTTATAGGGGGTATTAAATAGCTTTTACACTTGCCATTAATGTCGTCTACCGTGCAGAATAGTCCAGATACCATATGGGAGTTATTGGCCACTTAGAGACCATAGGGAGGTGATGTGCAAATGGACTAAACCACAGGAAGTAAAATGAAGTTTTCACTTAAAAATATCCCACCTCCCTGGGTTTCATTTAACCAAACTACACAGATTAACGCTGACTTTTCAATTCGGGTCAGAATACAATCCGGGTGGGATTTGTAGCCCCATTTTTGCATTCCAAACTTGGGTTAACTGGGCCCCACCTTCTTTTGTATCCCATCCTACTCTATTTATCTACCTATATTTGATGATCCAAACACACCCATAGTGTTTCTGATTGTTCATTTTAGCAATGTTAGTGTTAACTTTTAGTAGTGCTTTTGGCCATGTTTAGCACTTGTTATAATCTGAAATTGGGGACCAGGATTTTGCAAGCCTCACACCTAATTTAAGATTATTGTTTGTTGAGCCGGAATTGGGTAACTTAATTTCAACCCGAGCTTGCCCGAAATCAACCCGAGCAGTACTCGGGTTGATTATCTCAGGTTAGAGTTGAAAATTTTATTCATAGAATTGAGTTAGGTTTGATCCCTCGATCCATTCAAGTTATAACTTTATCTACCCATGGGTTCATAACAGCAACAAAGTGGCACAAAAAATCTGTTGCAGGAATCAAAGTGTAATTAATCTATTCTCATATATATATATATATATATATATATAGAGAGAGAGAGAGAGAGAGAGAGAGAGTCTTTATATTTTGCAGATTTTGGTGTTTAAACCGCTTTTGATGCTATGCCATTACTCTTTTGTACAAGTAAAAAGTGCATTAGAAAACAACTTTGATCCAAATTCTTCTCTAGTGCCATGTGTATCATAGCTACCCCTACTCCTTAATATTCTGTTTATGCCAATCTTTTAGACGGGCAGATTAAGGCTAACTACCATCAAGGCTCAAAAATGCCATGTAAGAAATTATATTGCTACACTTCTAAAATATTAAAAGGTTAANACTGCATTAGAAAACAACTTTGATCCAAATTCTTCTCTAGTGCCATGTGTATAATAGCTACCCCTACTCCTTAATATTCTGTTTATGCCAATCTTTTAGACGGGCAGATTAAGGCTAACTACCATCAAGGCTCAAAAATGCCATGTAAGAAATTATATTGCTACACTTCTAAAATATTAAAAGGTTAAATACGTGATATTTTTATTTTTGAGAAGGTAAAGTACAATTTTTAAAATCTTTGATGCCAAAAGTGCAATTAATTCTGCAAAGAAGGGACCACCTCAATTGAGGGAAATTGATAAGAAGCTGTTAGGATTTAACATCCGAATTTTACATGGGAACTCCAAAGAGGATAGAAAAAGTGGTTGAGTCAGTTTGTGTTCCTAATGCTTCGTTTGGTACGGAGAATGGAAAGTAGGAAGGATGAAAAGTAGAAGTGATACACTTTTTATTCTTCAAAGATAAAAAATAAAAATGATACACTTTCATTCTTTTGTGTTTTGTTGGATAGATAAAAAATAAAAATAACTATTTTTTTTTTAATTTNATTAAAAATGATAAACTTTCATTCCTTTGTGTTTTGTTGGATAGATGAAAAATAAAAATAACTATTTTTTTTTTAATTTCTTTTTTGTGTTGGCTAAGATTAGAGGTGACAATCGAGTCGAGTCGAGTCGTGTCGTGTCAGATTCTTGTTAAGTCAGTACGAGTTTGTGTCAAATATTNAATAAAAATGATACACTTTCATTCTTTTGTGTTTTGTTGGATAGATAAAAAATAAAAATAACTATTTTTTTTTTAATTTCTTTTTTGTGTTGGCTAAGATTAGAGGTGACAATCGAGTCGAGTCGAATCGAGTCGTGTCGTGTCAGATTCTTGTTAAGTCAGTACGAGTTTGTGTCAAATATTAGTCAAACCTAACTTAATCTATTTAACCAATTGTGTTGACCAATTAATTTTTGTATCGAGTTTTGAGTTTAAAATTTTCACCTTTAGTTAAGATGGAAAAAATATTTTTTTTAATTTCAAATTTTAATTTTTAATTTTTAATTTTTTAAAAATTTATTTTTAAAATTTTTAAAAATANCTAATTGTGTTGACCAATTAATTTTCGTATCGAGTTTTGAGTTTAAAATTTTCACCCTTAGTTAAGATGGAAAAAATATTTTTTTTTAATTTCAATTTTTAATTTTTAATTTTTAATTTTTAATTTTTAATTTTTAATTTTTTAAAAATTTATTTTTAAAATTTTTAAAAATATATATACATATTTTACCTTTGTATTTTTATATGAAATTAATGTATACATAAGATATATAGACAAATAAGATACATCTCAACACAAATAATTAATTTTTCATCCACTTTCCTTCCGATTTTGGAGGGATTGATTTTAGTGAGTTGGAAGGAAAGTTAATTCATCTACTTTTTCATCCTTCCTACTTTCCTTCCTTACCAAACACGATATTTTTTTTATCCTTCTAATTTTTCATCCTTTTAACTTTCTATCCTCCTATTTTTTCATCGTACCAAACAGACCATAAGTGTCAACCTCTTATTCAATTGATCTAGAAAGGCTAACAGATGAATTCCAATGGCTGACCCAGAACTCCATTTGAAGCATTCAAGACAATACTAGATTAATGTTCAAAAATAAAAAGGGTAAATTACATCTCCCTTAAAGTTTGTTCAAATAACAACCAGACCCTCTATTGTTTGGATAATAACACTACANTAACAGATGAATTCCAATGGCTGACCCAGAACTCCATTTGAAGCATTCAAGACAATCCGAGATACATGTTCAACAAGAAAAAGGGTAAATTACATCTCCCCTAAAGTTTGTTCAAATAACAACCAGACCCTCTATTGTTTGGATAATAACACTACACTCCCTTTTGTTTTAGTTGATGGTAACAGATTCTCCTCCCGTTAGTATTCCGTCAAGAAACAATTCACTTTTGATGACATAATCAATTTATATTTTCAAAATACCATTTTTACCCTTATACATCCCACATATATTACCAAACATAAAATATCCACCATAGATTCAAAGATTATTGCTAATTTCCAAACAAAATCCATTAATTTATCCCCCTTGTATCAAACCCACCATGGCTCCAATTTCTCTTTATCTGTCGCCACCACCTCCTCTTTTACCACCATAATTGCCCTTGGCCACTCTTTGACTGAACCACCTTGGCACCCATCCATGAGCTCCCACAACAAAGCCCAATCCCCAACTTCTCTCNTCTCTTTATCCGTCGCCACCGCCTCCTCTTTTACCACCATAACTGCCCTTGGCCACTCTTTGACTGAACCACCTTGGCACCCATCCATGAGCTCCCACAACAAAGCCCAATCTCCAACCTCTCTCTCTCTCTCTCTCTCTCTCTCTCTCTCTCCTATAATCAAAATCTAATAGCAAAAAAGGTAAATCGCAACCCCTACCAACGCTAGAAACCACAATTACCATTGTCGGTATTGAAGCTTTAATTTGGTTCCCACTCCTAAACACAGTCAGCATTTGTGATTTTTCCATTTCAAGAGAAGTTGGACAAAGAATACAAATACGTGGTGGTTTTTGCTTCACAGCTTGTGTGCCTCTAAGTGATTTTGTTGTGAATTTTTTTGGTTGTGTCTTGCTACAAGAAAAGATTGGGTTGGGATTTGATGTGGAAGTGGCTATGTTGGCGGTGTTATGTTGGCGATGACAATGGCAGTGGTGGTATGTTGGTGGTGGTGGTGGTGTGTTGGCAGTGGTGATGGAAAAAAATATGATGGTGGTTTTATCGATTGTCACTATTTGTGTTTTTGAAATAGGACAAAAAAACAAGGTGATGATGTGGTATTGTGAGATTGCTTTGTTGTGGAATCAACAAAAACCTAACCTTACAACATGAAACATATGTATATATTTTTTACTAAAGGGTGTTTTTGTCATTTCATAACTTATGTTAGACAACTAAGACAGAAGTGACTAACAAGGGAGGCCGGTGTTATTTCGCTAACAAGAGGGGGTCTTCTTGTTATTTGTCCAAACCTCAAGGAGGTGGATGTAATTTACCCAAATAGAAAAGATGAGGCTCGATTGATTGAAAAATAACATAAATATCATTGATCAAACACTGATAGAGTGGCATTCTTAATCATTGTTTTACTCATTTAAAATTTAAATTTGGACTTCACTATGGTACCGTCAAAAAAATTTTGATATTATACCTCTAATATTTATTATTTTAAATAGTATTTTTATAACTTTTGTGGGTTATTTTACAACTAAAAAATTTATTACTTTTGTGGTTGATTTATTACTTTTGTGAGTGTTTTTATCAAATTTATAGTAACTATTTTTACCACTTTTTTCAATATAAAAAAATATCACTTTTGTAGACGATCTATCATATTTGTAGATGTTTTTATTAGTATTGCAGTAACTATTTTTATCATTTTTTTAGGTATCACAACAGTGATAAAAGTACCCACAAATATAATAAAAATAACCATAAATATTATAAATAAAAGTATGGTACCCCAAAAAAAAATTCAATACCACAGTCAACTCCTTTAAATTTTGGTCAACATATCAACACTATTATTTGGTGCATTTTATTTGTCTTATTGTTTAGATGTGGTGCTTTCGACATTTTCTAGACCAAAGTGTATAAGTTTCTCAATTTCCTGGTTACGAAGATGTGGAAATTCTGTAGCACACTCTCTTGTAAAATGTATTAAGAGTAATTGTGCCTGTAGGTACAGTATAATGTAAATAATTTTAAAAGTGATGTCGATAACCGTTGAATAAGTCTATTTGAAACCGTCAGATAAATTTATTAAAATTTGTCATATTTTATATTATAAATATAAATTATTCACATCTATATAATAAACTACAATACAATTCAAATTTCAAAAGATAAATAAAATGATTTTTACTTTTTGCGGTTGATATATCTTTAATATTTTTTTAAAATTAATTTAACGGCTAATATTAACATCCCAAATTTAATAGAGAAAATAGGTCCATAATGGTGAGTTTGGGACTCTGCTTCACATAATACCATTCATAATTTGAAATCATGCAGTAATCAGTTAACTGAATGGAGTAGGCAAAAGTTTGGGAACAAGAAGAAAATCATGCATGAACAATGAATTAATTCATATCCAGATGTAGGAACCTATAGAGGAAAACTTAATTAGAGAAGCTGAGCTGGGTGCCCAACTACATGTTGTGGGATGCAAAGAAGAAAAATATTAGTTTTAGTGATCTAAGATTAAATGGCTGAAGGATGGCAATCAGAATACAAGATTTTTCCACCTTTCTACCATCTAGAGGAGGAGTCGAAATTAGATTCTTAAGCTTAAATCGAAGGATGCTGAGTGGATTGAAGGGGAGGAAGAGATCAACTCCCATATCAGAGACTATTTCCAGAATCTTTTCAACGCAACAGGGGAGAGGGATTGGTCTGAGGCCCTGAACACGGTAAAGAGCAAAGTCACTGAGAATATGAATTTGCAACTGTTGAAGCCAATTTCTGAAAATGAGGTGCATGAGGCAGTTAAAGAGTTGGGGCCATTAAAGGCGCCTGGACCAGATGGGTTCCCAGGTTTATTTTTTTACAAGTTCTGGGACATTGTGGGACACAACGTCTCCAAGATGGTTAAGGAATTTTTTGAAGGGGAGCAGATGAATAGAGAGGTTAATCTTACAAATGTTGTCATAATTCCGAAGGATGCTGCGCCTAAATATATTTCACAATTCAGGCTGATAGCACTCTACAACTTCTCATATAAGGTGATTTCCAAAGTAATGACGAATAGGATGAAAGGAATGTTGGGTTCTATTGTTTCCCCAAACCAGGAGGCCTTCGTACCAAACAGACAAATTCAAGACAGCATTGCTATTGCAAATGAGGTCTCCCATCATCTGAAGGGCAAGAGAAGTGGCAAAATCCCGGAGATTGCAATAAAAATGGATATAAGCAAGGCCTAAGATAGGGTCGAGTGGGACTTTTTAGAAGAGGTCATGATAAAATTGAGGTTTGAGCGTCGTTGGGTTAAAGCTAATTATGCAATGTGTGAGCACGGTCACAATTCAAATTGTGTTGAATGGAAGGAAGGTTGGAGTGATTATACCCTAAAGGGGAATCAGACAAGGAGACCCTTTGTCCCCATACTTATTCATCCTGGTTGTAGATGTCCTCTTTGTTATGCTCTTAAAAGGGGTGGAGGAAAGAAAGCTGTTGGGGATTAAAATCAAACAAAAAAGCCCAGCCATTTCTCATCTTTTCTTTGTTGACGATTCTTTGTTCTTCCTCAAAGCTAGAGATGAAAGTGTACAGGAGCTCTTAAGGATTTTGCTGAATTACTATGTGGCATCGGGGCAGAGTGCAAATCATCAGAAATCCGGAATTATTTTTTCAAACAACACTTCTAAGGAGCAAAAGTTGTTCTTTTGTAATCTCATGGGAATGTAGGCCCTCCCATACTATGCAAAGTACCTGGGAATTCCAACTGTCTGGGGTAAATCCAAGAATGAGGTATTTGGGTACTTGTTTAAAAGAATTGTGAAGAAATTGCAGGGTTGGAAAAGTTGTTGTCTTTCACAAGCAGGGAAGGAGGTATTGATCAAAACAGTTACCCAGACGATTCCAAACTACGACATGTCAGTGGTAGAATTCCCAAAAACATTTTGTGACAAGCTCAACAGTTATGTAAGGAATTTCTGGTGGAAGGGTGGTGATGATAAAAAGGCATATGTTGGAAGAAATGGGAGAAGATGACCGACCCAAATCCCCTTGGGGGGATGGGTTTCAAAGACTTCAAGCTGTTCAACCAAGCCCTCTTGGCTAAGCAATGTTGGAGGATTATCAATTCGTCAGAATCGTACTGGGCAAAATTTATGAAGGTGATATATTTCCCTAATAGGGATTTGATGAAGACAAGTTGTGGTGCAAGACCATCATGGATTTGGACCAGCCTGCTGTATGGAAGGGAGCTTCTTGAGAAAGGTTTAATGTGGTAGAGTGGTGATGGCAGCGAGGTATGCTTTCGGAATGATAAATGGATTCCTCTCATTCCTAATCTGGTTATTGAAACCCCAAAACCCCAGGACTGCTCTTTCGATTTGGTTGCAGACGTTATTAAGGTGACCCCTAAGGAATGGAAAACCTCTAACCTGGTCTCTGTTATTTCGAGAAAGGAATTGAAGGCAATTTGTGCCATCCCTTTGCCTATGAACGGTGAGAAATACAGGAGATTTTGGTGGTCAAATAACAAGGGAATATACACTATTAAGTATGGGTACATGTTAGGATGCAAAACTACTTCAGTACAGCCTGAGGTCAGCACCTCTGCCTCCCCCCACCCGAAGTTGTGGATGTTCATTTGGAATATGAAGGCAGTCCCCAAAGTCAGGCATTTTTGGTGGAAATCTTGCCAAAATGTCCTTGCCACACATGAGAACCTGTTCAAGAAGAAGTGTGTTACTTCACCTATATGCAGGATTTGTGAGTTGGCCCCAGAATAAATCGACCATACCTTGTTTGAATACGAATGGACCAAGAGGGTCTGGTTTGGTATGGATCTTGCTTTTGTGGGGGGTGTTAATTCTTTTATATCAGTAGCCCAAAGAACATCTACACTCCTTATGCTGGTGAAGGAGGCAAAATGCAGACTGGACATCTTGGGGAAAGTAGCCATAGTAGGTTGGATTATACGGAAGGCAAGGAACCAGTTCATATTCAATTCGGAGGGGATTAATGCTTATGCTGCAGTTATACGGGCTCAGGCTATGTGGTGGGATCAATGTAGAAATGTTGAAGATAAGTCATCAAGGGGACAGCAGGTCTTGGAGAGGAGGGAGAATGGTCCTCAGGAGGATGGTGAAGAAGCTCACATATTCTATGATGGTGCTTTCATCCAAGGAGCGACAAAGGCAGCATGTGGTTCAGTATTATGCACTAATAGGGGGTGTTTGAGTTTGGCAGTGCAAAGGCCTTCAATGCAACATCACCTCTGGTGGCCGAGGCAGAAGCAGTGAGGCAAGCATGCCTTCTAGCAAAAGCTATGTTGATTACCAATGCAACTATCCTAAATAACTGCCTTAATATCATCAAACTTAGCTCTAACGAAGATATTCCCTCATGGAAAATCAAGGTAATTATTGAAGACATAAGACACTATACTAGGTTATACAACTTTTATTTTCTACACCAGCCAATGGCTCTTAATAAGACTGTTCACTGGGTAGCGACTAACATGCTAAACAATTCGCTTCTGACGAATTGGTTAGGCTCCCCCCCCCCCCTCCAGCTCAAGGAGTTTTTGCTGACCGACCGTAATCTCAATTTTTTGATTTAATGAAATATTTGTCCTGCTTTGCTTTGATAAAAAAAAAAAACAAACACTATCACTTTCTTCTTCCCACACGTCACACGCCAAACTCAAACCACAGCTATAGAAGTTTGACATGTTCTCTTTTCTTTTTTTCTCTGGTCAGTGGACTGTTTAAATTATTAGCAACGTACGTACCCTCCCAATTTTTTTTTTCAATAACAGAAACTGTACCACCCTTATATTCTTTTGATTAATCATTGTAACGTAAATTTTGAAGTGAATCAATTATTGATAAATCTTGTTTAATGATTAAACTAGAGTTTTTATGTCAGGCTGATAATCGAATCAAACTAATCAGGTTTGCCTTGGTTTGGGCTTTATTCATTTTTTTGAACATTTTTTTTTATGATAATTTATATGTAAAATAGTCAAGCTATTCGAATTCGACTCAAATTTATTTCGGTTCGAGCTCGGCTCGTTTTATAAACGAGCCTAGAAAACGAGCCGAAATTGAATAATTTTTTAAGTTCATTTAAAAAAATAAACTTGACAGGTCGTCTCGATTATCAACTCTAACTTTATGTGACTAGCGAGACTCCCACTATTTTTGTCAATGATTCTTCTAGGACAATTTTAGATTTGAAAATGGTCAAGATGCGTTTTCAATGTAAATAAGATATTAGAAGAGGAGTTTTGAAAATATTAGGGAATACATTTAAAGTGTTGATGTTGAAATATTATTTATGCTATTGGTATATCTTCATAAAATAATGGGTTAATCTCAAATTATATCTCGAAAGATCGTTCGAATCTTAATTTGTACCCTCAAATATCAAAAATTTTAATTTACAGTCTCAAAGATAGAAATTTATGTGAATGCGCACATCAAGCTAACAATCATCAATTTGTCGTCTAAAACTAAATAGATAAATTACATCTAGACTCCCTCATACTTGTCACTTAATCACCTAAACCCCTCGCATTTGAAATATTACACTTACATTCCTTGAGAATTCAAATATGACTAAAAATATTCTCCTAATTGGGTATTCAGATAATTCTGTTTAAGTGATATTGCATTATATATAAAGAACATTATATAAATACCTACATTATATTAAGCATTCAAATAATAAACTTTCTTTTAAATTTTAGAATATAACGAACCCACAAAATAAAGGGTAATATGAAATCATAATTTTTTATTAAAATAAAATCATATTTTTTAACAGTTATACTAACAGATATCAAAGACAATGGACTATGTGTTACACGTGTATAAACGTCAAGAGGTGTGGAAGTAATATTTTAAATGTGAGGGGTTTAAATGATTAAATGACAAACATGAGAGGATCTAAGTGTAATTTATCTATTTAATTTTAGACAGCAAACTGACGGCTATTAGTTTCAGGTGCGGATTGATACAAATTTCTCTCTTTAAGGATGCAAATTGAAATTTTTGATCTTTGAGGATGCAAATTAAGATTTGAACGATCTTTCGAGATGTAATTTATAATTAACCCTAAAATAAAACCTTTGTGTAAAAATAATAAATGATTTTCACTTAATGATTATTACACTTAAATTCAGATGAGTATTTTAAATTTTAAAAAATTTAAGATAGATTAAATTTGATGACATGGATAGATCTTCATCTTTCAAAAGAAATTGGAGTACCTTCCAATCATTTTACAATTAGGGTGGAGCCTAACCCAACCTCCTATAAAGTCACTATTGCGGCAAAAGGGTTTATCCACATGATTTGAAAGTCAAACCCTGTATTAAATAACTAGTAATTACTCGAAGATACTGTATTACTTGTAAAATTTTTACACATAGTAATTAAATTGGCTTTGAATATTTGTTTTTTTGAGTGCAATTGGGATTACTTTTTTTTTTTACTTGATCACTTGGTTTTTTGTTATTGCTGATTAACTACAGGTTTTCATGCAATTGTGAACAAATTAGTGATGAGGTATGAATATAGCTTAAAGGTTTTACTTATGGATTGGATATTTGTACACAATCCACAATAATTGAGAGAGTGAATGGGCTTATTAGATAGATATGAGAGATCGAGAGAGCGGGGAGAGTGTGTGTTTAAATTTTAAAACGTATGAAAGATAAAAGTATGAGAGAAAGGGAGAGAGTTGTACGAGAGATAGGACAAATATGAGTTTTAGAGATGTAAAAAGAATGTAAGTTTTCCTCAAAAAGTTGGGCAATTAATTAAGCTCGTCAGATTAATAGTCTTGAAACGATTTGAGTTGAAAAAAAGTTCAAGACAAATAATTATAACTCCCCCACCATACCAATAAATTAATTTTTATTTATAGATCCTGTTTTGATTTATTTATAATGATTGATCATAAAAATAAAAATATGATACTAAAAAATTATCTTTTAATACTAAAGTCGTACTCGTTTTCCATAGACAATGTCAAAGCCACAAATTTCTATAATATGTCTAATTTGTTGGAACTCCTCATCTGGTGAAATTTCTTACCAGCTTCGTTTGAAGGAAAAGCTTCGTCCTCTTTCACCTCATATCTGCCAAGGTACCTATGACTACTATCACCTCATCTCTGCCAAGGTATTCAATAAAACTTGGTGATTTTCTCATCATTCTGAAAGAAAAATGAAAAGCCAGCCACGGTTTGTGGATTTGCCAAGGGTTGAGGAGGTTGGTTTTTATCCTCTCTCTCTCTCTCTTTCTCTCTCTCTGCACCCCCTGGCCGTTGAAACTGATGATGCACAAATTAATTTGCACACCACTAGTCAAGTGAGTAGTATAAATTACAATAAAATAAGTAAAGGAATAAAGAGAACAAGGTTTATAGTGGTTTGGTCAACAAGACCTACATCAACTTTCAATGACCAAATCCGCCGGGAATTTTATTAACTCCAATGTGTTGGGAGAGTAGAGAATTACAAGAGAGAAGAGAGGAGCTTTGATTTTGTGAGATGCCCCTCAAGTGTTGGGAAAGCTTACAATTTATAAAAGCCTGCGTAGTAATTGAGTAACTTGACGATTATAACGGATTGAAGGCAACTTAATAGCTGATGACCTCTCCTCTTCTTGACTACCTCTCCTCTTCCTCATCGGGGCAAGGGTATAGCTCCTGAATACTGTCATAGCTCTCTAATGGGCTTGACCGTCTTGGACCTCATAGGACTTGCTTGGTCTTCTATAAACTTGGGCTTTTTCCCATGGATTGGACCATTTAGGCTTGACCCATAAGAGACCAAGGATTAAATTTTGTTTCGGTGTACAATTTCGATGAGCTTAGAAATTTAAACAAAATGGAAACAAAAAAAATTAAAAATTTATTTTCAAAACAGTGGTCGAAACATACTTAAATATTTCGAAATATAGGTCGAAACATGTCGAAACACCTTGAAACATAAGAATTCTGATATTTAATTAATGATTCATTTCGATATCCACGAAAACAAAAAAATTTTGAATATTTCCAAACAAAATTTATATCCTTGGTTGAGACACCCTTTTCCATTTCTCTACTCCACCTTGATTTTCTTTGTTTCCATTTTTAAGAATAAATTACACTTTGAATCCCTCTATTTTTTTTATTTCTCACATTATACTTTCAACTATGGGTATTAATTTTTAATATCCCTATGATTAACGTCCGTTAATCATTTTGTCCCACAGCTAATGTGATTTTTTTTGTCCACTATGTGATTTTGTTGTTAGTTAAATTACACCCCCCCCCCCCAAAAAAAAAAAAAAAAAAAAAAAAAAAAA